>CAUYLG010004644.1:0-53835 GCA_963573385.1 Cacajao melanocephalus
GCTGTGCCGGCCAAAAGAGTCTCGCTGGCGACACGTGTGGCTCCTCCGCCGGGAATCTCCCAGTTTGTGGGCCACAGAAATTCGTCTGAAATTGCGGTGCCCACTCGCTCTCTGTGCTTTCACTGGGAGCTACAATCCTGGGCTGTTGTTAATCGGCCATTTTGGATCTCTCCCAAAGACCACATATTCTTATCTGTAAGTGCTAATTTTCCAGAGGAAAGCAACTAGAAACAATGCCAAGGATGGCAGACTCAAAGGACACACAGGGTGTCCCTCCTAGATGTCACTTCTGAGCTACTGACTCATCCCAGGCACAGATTTATCTAAACTTTTTAAGTAAACATTATATATCCTTACAGTTTCAGACACTGTTATTTGCAACCAGGAGTGTTCTATTTGATCTAAATGCACAGTCACATTTAATTTTCACAATCGCTTGAGGGAGGCACTTTATTCCCATCTTACAATTGAGACTTAGAAAAGTTAAGTAACTCACCAAGGGTAGTACATCTAGTGGCAGAGGTAGATGTGAAATTCAGTTTTGTCCAACTCCAAAAGCTCATGCTCTTAACCACTAAACTACACTGTCTCTCATTGTGCTCACCTAATGTCTGACCCTGGCCAGCACTAGCTCCATTTCAGCCACACAAAATAAGATTTAGCATTATGCCCCTGCTCAGAGCACACGACCCTCATCACATACCCAATTCAATCTTGTTACTCCCATCTCAGTGCAGGCTAATTGCCATGGTCTCACCTATTACGCAGCTGAGATAGGACATGCTGATCCACGGACAGGGGCTCTTGGCTTCCTGCCCTGTTTCTACAGTCACTGCTGTGTGTGACAGGCAAGAGAGCTGTATTATAGCCCAAAGCAAGAGGCTAGAAGCTTGCAGATAAGCACTGCTCCACATACCACCAAAGGACAAAGTGGCCCCTAGGGTACCCTGCAAGAAACGAAGCAGCCCTCATTCCTCCTGAACATGTTCCTGCTGCAGAGCAACAGTGGATCAGGCTGATATTCTGTTAAATGAAAATGCAAGTTGAAGAATAATATATATGCTATCTCATTACTGGGGGAAAAAAACATGTTTGGGTATGCAAAGAAAATCTGGAGAATAGAAATAAAACTTAATAATAACCATTTCTGTTCAATAGGATTAAGGGCAGGGCAATGGGTATTGTATAGCTTTAACTACTTTGCACCTTCCATGATTTTTAAAAATTAAAGAAAAACACATTCACTGATCTTCACACTAAGACTACACCAATGTAGTTTGGGACTCATGAAACCCTGCCCAAAGAGCTTAAGTCTAATGAGCTTGAATGAGGCCTTTATTGTGAGCTCCAAATTTTATGAAACAGACCCACAGAATTTTTTTTTAATTTTTATTGTATTTTAGGTTTTGGGGTACATGTGAAGAACATGCAAGACTGTTGCATAGGTACACACGTGGCAGTATGATTTGCTGCTTTCCTCCCCTTCACCTATATCTGGCATTTCTTCCCATGCTATCTCTCCCCACCTCCCCACCTTCCACTGTCCCTCCCCTTTTTCCCCCTCAACAGACCCCTGTGTGTAGTGCTCCCCTCCCTATGTCCATGTGTTCTGATTGTTCATCACCCCCCTATGAGTGAGAACATGCGGTGTCCTTCGTAGGGACATGGATGAACCTGGAAACCATCATTCTCAGCAAACTGACACAAGAACACAGACCCACAGAATTTAAAGACGAAATATGTCCTGTGCAGGAAAAACACAAGTACCCAACTATGTTCATTGTCCAGCAGGGGGCACACATCCCTTCACCCTACCTGTGATCAGTTTATGTTCATACCCTATCTGTAAATTACCTTCTCCTCACTCCTTCACACCTGCCAGAGCTCCTGCTGACACAGGCCACGTGTAAATTCAACTTGAGGGCAAGGCATGATTCACCTTGTGCTGTGAATCAGACCAGGAAATCACCAAAAGCCATATACAAATTAATTGCCTTCCTGAAAAAGAGAACAATACTCAAAAGTTCAAAGCAAAAAAATACTAGGATTGCTTCACCTTTCCTTGTGCCTGCTGTTCATAAAGCACACTGAAAGTTCCAGAACACATCCATGTGCAGGTTCTCATTTGAACCTCACGATAATCCTGTGAGGGATTATCGTGGGTAGAAATGGGCTGGGTAGAAATGATGCCTACACAGATGAGGAAACTGAGGCAAAGAAATAAGAATTCACTAATGAAGCCATTGAGAATGGTAGGATCAGTGGCCACAAGCTAGGAATCCAGACTCCTAGAGAAGCTTTGCCATTCATTCATTCAGTCATCCATTCATGTATTTGAAAATATTTACTGATTATCTATTAGGTGGCAGCTCTATGTTCAGCACTGGTAAAAAAAAAAAAAAAAAAAAAAAACAAACAAACAAACAAACAAACAAACAATGCTGAGCTCATAGAGTGCTTATGGCCCAAAGAAAAGACAGACATCAATCAAATGATCAAAAATTACTGTGTTGAAGAGCAAACACTATTTTACAGTAAAAGTGTAAAACACAAGAGGCCCCTTTTTTTTAGCCTGAAAATTAAGGATGTGTAGGAGTAAACTTGACATCCTAGAAACAGCATGCGCAGAAAGGTTCTGTGGCTTAAGTGAATACGACACCTCTAAAGAACTAAAAGAACTTGATATCAGAAAAAGGCAAACACCAATCCAAGAAGAAACTACAGAAGAAAACATGGATGAGACTATACACAATTTTCGTAAGCTCTATGAAGGATTGTGACCTTTATCTTAAAGCTTATCAGAAGTTATTAAACAAGCTTAATTGTGTGTTGGAGTGGGTAGGGAATATGATGATCAGGTTTGCAGTGTTAAGTCGTTATACAAAATTGCCATCCATGAAAATTACTCAGAATTCAATGTGTTCGCCTACCTCCTGTGCTCTCTTATTAGTTCCTGCAGGCTCTAGTACATATCTAATTAGGTGCCAATAAAAGAAGTAATAACGTCAAATGCCCTCCTAAATGGGGGTCTCCTATTGCCCAACCCTTGATTTCACCACCAGTAGTTTTTAATGAGACCTTCAATTGCAAAGTCCTCTTAAAGAATACAGAGAATTCGTCACCTTGAAGTAGTGAATATCAGAATTTATATCGGAGCAGTGTAAAACCACATACGTAACACTGGAGACTAGTGTAACGTCTATTCCACATTTGAAGAGATGGCCAAATGGCTCATTTGCAGTCAGTCATGATGTAAGATTATGTCCTTGGCCATTACATATCAGCACCGAGACACACACAAAGCATACAAATCTTACAACGACAATGAGCCATATCTCTGCGGTATTGAAGTCATGAACCTATCAATACTTCAAATTTCAGGAAGGAGGGAGTCTTTGAATCTAAAAACGATACACATAAGCCTTCTAGCATCTAAAGACCAACTGGTCAGCTATACTTGGAACTTATAACAAGGTGAATTTTGGCCCAACAGGGAAGTGGCCTTGTGAGGCAGCCAGCACCTCCAGTCTCAGAAAGTGATACATAAAACTTAGGCTCTGTGTTTTTTAATCAGTTTCTACATTGGATGCCTTGTACTTCTTCCATGATAAGTTAGAAGTATTCTCTCACCACACAGAGAAGAGGCAGAGAATAAGAAAATCCAAGCCCAGGGTGCTAGCCCAGAGAAAGCTATTGTGGCTTTCTCTCTTTCACTCTCTCAAGTGGCTACAGACGGAGCAGGGGGTGGAGAGAGTGGTAAAGAGTAAGCTCCCTGAAAAAAGGAATAAAGAAGGACCCCAGATGCTGGCTCTAGTCTGCCACTGACTTATGTTGTACCCCTGAACAAGTTACTTCTTTTCTTAGTGTCATGCAAAATATTAGGTTCCAGCTCATGCTGAGGTTTGAGGGGAGTGGGTGGATGGGTGGCAAATGGCTGAAAGAACATGGGGGCGGGGTAGGGAGGGGGCACCGTAGGCAGGTACAATATGGTTTTATTCATCAGCTCTCTCATCAGCAGCTCTCACACTATTTGCCTTGATCTCGGCTGCCTGCTCTGGCTCTGTGGCTTCTACCATTCCCTCACTTGCAGCTGCATTCCCTGGCCTGCAAGGCTGGCTCTTCCTTATGGGGTCAACAGCTTCCCTCTCTCTGTCTGGGCGCATGGCCATATGTACAGCTTCAGCAGGGCAATTATACCTTTTACAAACAACAGTGGCTCTGAGCCAGGTGATCAGCCTTCCCATGTTATGGCTACACAGCTGTGATTATATAACAAGTACAGTTATGCACCTGTTCTCCAAACTCACCAAGTCACTCTGGCACAGATGTCTGCCTTGGCCTATTCTTGACCAAAACACATCCATGTACCTTGCACTCCACCCCTTAGGCTGAGGGAAACATACGCTTTGGATATACAGGTTATACACATAAGCTTTGGGTACATAGGTTCCATATACACACTCAAGCTTTATACATAAGTTTTGGGAACATAGGTTTGATACACAGGCTTGGCCCACAGGTCTTACATTCCACCTGCTAGGCTGAAGTTTTCTTGGTGGAGACCCGTGCACATAGGGCAGCACCCTGAACCTAAACGTTACAGCAACCATATAGGGAGTAACGACCTATTGCTAGTATACCCACTATACTACTTATAATTATTAGGGCCCAACGTAGGGTAGGGCCCACCACCTCTGTCGGGGGTCATCAGTAAGGCGCTCAATCGCCTTCATCTCGCATGATGCCCCTTCAGAGCTGCCAGGTTACATCTCAACCATTGTCCATGGAATCCCAAGTCTCTAGCTATATCCAGTCCTTCACAGAAGCTGGATGTACATGCCAGGGCGAGCTGTCTGCCGCGGCTGTTGGAAGGACGGTGCAGATCCAGCAGCTGGAGACACTGGTCACCTCAGGGGAGGTGTGGGCCTAGTCCACAACGCTGTTGGAGCATGTCAACCAGCAGTCGAAATGACGAAGCAGGCGCAGGTACTGACAGGGGTAAACCACGTTCCTCAGGCAAGACACAGGCTGATTTTTCACCTCTGGATAACAATGCAGCTGCCAAGGGTTTCTGCCCTAAGCAATGGTACCACACCCTATCAGTTCCCCATGGCTCTTTTGGGTCCCGTATCTGTGCCAAAGGCACAGGGGAGCTTATAATAGGCCACACAGACAGTACATATGTTCCCCAGAGGAGGATCCCTTCCCTAGCTGTTCCCCTATGAATGGTTAATTATGGAGGCCACATATTAAATACCCAGGAAGTGATGTGTAAGTTGTACTGCAGGCCGTCCCCACCCCCAGGAGGCTACAATAGCCAAGCACCTGCAAATGCGGAGCTTGGAGAGTTTATGGCTAACACTAGGTTTTCTCTTCCCTCTGCCTTCAGGGGTGTTGGGGCATGCAACAACAGATTATCATTTGTCCTCATACCTGGTTGAAGAAAATCATCCTTTCTCTCATAGATCCAGCCAATAGCCTGCCTCTACATGGGTTGGTGACTGACTAGCTAATTCTGTAACTTTTAGGTAATTAACCAAAAGGTTAAGCCTCAATAAACTGGCAGCTATCAGTGCAGATTACCATAGGTGTTACTTCCTTGGTGATCATCATCCATATTGCCCTGAGTTCAGCTCATTAGCTATTTTGCCCACACTTGGTATCAAACTCTACTATGTCAGTACTAGGCTGCACTGCAACAGCAGTCCAGGCAGCAGCAGTACTCTGGCTAGACCTATCTGTATACTATGCCCCATCAGAAATAGGGGGGTGCCCTTCCTTAAACAGCGATGGCTCAGGGTCTAGGGGAGCCTCAAGCCCCATGGCCTTATCTTGCATTAGGACTATAGGCTTGAAGGCCTCTTGTAACTCTTCTGCTAAGGGACTTGTATTTAGATACTCTGCTGCTTTAAGTAGGCACCCCATTTTGCTAAAGTGGATGTCTGTGCTGTCCCAGTCTGGGGGGTTGTTATCCATGAACACACCCATCCTGCCACTGGGTAAGTTGTCTGCACAAATGTGGCCCGTCCTATTATGCTCTTATGAGACTGAAGGGCAGCATATGCAGTTACTAACTGCTTCTTTATCAAGGAATACTGGAGCTCAGCTCCCTTCCACAGTTGGGACCAAATGCCTACTGGTGTATTCAGGTACTCAATGCACTGCTATATGCCCTAGCTGAAACTATCTGCAGTCACCTGCACATCAAGTTTAAATAGACACCCCTGGCTAACTACCCATAGGGCTTATGCATGCTGAATTGCCTGCTTGGCTGCCAGAAAGACTCTCTCAACTGCAGCATCTCAATCCCAGGCAAAAGTAGTACTGTCACTTCTAAACACTTCTAAACCAGGGTGGCATCCTGCAGGGCCTGAGCATGTACTTCCTGAAGTGCAGTCAGAAACACCCATCCAACTCTGCTGATGAAGATGTGTTCCTTCTCAGTGCTGTGTGCTTCCAATTGCTTTGTGCTTTCTCCACGCTCACAGGAGATCCGTCCGCTCCTCCCATATTTCCACTGGGGCTCATCCAAGTAGCACTGCTGCCACTGGGTACCGCAGCCCATGATAGGGTCACAGAGCCAAGCTGGAAGCCTCAAGGCTGAAGACACACTCGCCTTCTCCTGCCAGCTATGCCAAATGTCATGCCAAATATTAGGTTCCAGCCCAAGCTGAGGTTCAAGGAGAATGAGTGGATGGGTGGCGAATGGCTGAAACACTTGGGGGCTGTAGGCAGGTGAAATACAGTTTTATTCAGCAACTCTCTCATCAGCACCTCTCTCACACTGTTTGCCTTTATCTTGGTTGCCTGCTCTGGCACTGCAGCTCCCGCCATGCCCATGCTTACAGATGCATTCCCTAGCCTGCAAGACCGGCTCTCCCTTACAGGGTCAATAGCTTCACTCTCCCTCTCTGGATGCGGCCATATGTACAGTGTCAGCAGGGCAGTTATACCTTTTGCAAACAATAGTGGATCCAAGCCTGGTGATGAGCTTTCCCACGTTATGGCTGTGATTATATAACAAGCAGAGTTATGCACCTGCACTCCAAACTCACTGAGTCACTCTGGCCCAGATGTCTGCCTCAGCCTACTCTTGACGAAAGCACATCCATGTACCTTACACTTAGCACCTCAAAAATCACTATCTATAAAATGCAATCACATCCACCTTACAGATCTATAAAGAAGATCAAGTGAATGTATTAATCATCTCTGGAGAAATATAAGATACTAACCTCAAATCACTAACGATTAAGCAAAAACTGTACATTTCCCTCAGCATGGTGCTATGCCTCTGAGGCTAAAATGTCAAAGAATGCAAGAAACTTGAATCAGGATTTCCCCAGCCCCTTTCTTGCTTGTATTTCAACCAAAAAACAGCATCAGACCTGGAAAGCAGATATTAGAAAAAGTACATTGAAGGATTAGTCAACTGCTTTGCTGAGGATATACCAGGACTGATCACAGCCTGGGGCTGTTTACCTTCAATGAAAATAAAATTCCATTCTGGGTAATACAGGCATTCTAAGTGACCCAAAGATGTCAGATGATGGCTGCAACTTGAAGCCTGTTAAGTTCAAATGTGTGAAATTTGCTGTCAGAAAAGTGACACACTCAGACTAATAGACTCTAATGAGTAGGGATGAGACATGGCATTCCTGAGGAAGAGTTTGAGACACCATCACACAGACCCTTTAAGGAGAAGAGAAATTATTTCCTCTCTGATTGCCAATGAAAACCCTGAGGTGTGGATCCAGGCACATTAACTGGTTGGCTCTGCAACTCTAGAACCCTTTCTGGGATAAACACTCACAAGAAGCTAAAAATGATGATCTGGGAGAGAAAAGTCAACTGGATTTGAGGTAAGAGCAGGAAAAAGAGTGCACAGACACCTTTTCCAACCAACCTTCTTTCATCCTCACACCCTAACCCCAATATACCACCTAAAAGAAGAAGAGCTCAACAGATGCAGCTATAAATCTGTTTTCTTGTATCCAACAGCTCTGGATGCTATTATTTATAACATTAGTTTAATTAAAGTTTCCAAGGAGATAGAAGAATCTTGTTACAGTAGTATAGAAAATCAGTTCTTTTCAACAACAGCATCAGCACCGTGATCTACCTGGAAAACTCATGTACTGTTTGGAATTCTTTTTTTTTTTTTTTTCAATTTAAAAGTCCTCATGGCTCATGCATTTTTTATTCTCCAATGCTCCTTTCCAACAAGTGAAGCATAAAAGAAACAGAGAAAACTAATATATGAATGTGTACATTTTTTTCTAACACAGTTTCACCAGGTGTATTGTTCTAGTTTATTTTCTCTCCTTGCTTTCTTTTTTAAAATAACCATGCATATCCATCAAAAACACAGAGCAAAATTACAACAATAAAGATGTAAGCATCAATATTTTTTCTATCAGAAAATATGTATTTATTTTGCAGCCTATTTTCCCCATCCATTCGTCTGTATAGACCCAGGTCCATGTAATACAATGACAACATGAGATGTGACTGAAGGCAGGTAGATGAAACCACTATAAGTTGGAAATGAAGTCTTATTTTCCTCCCTATTCTAACATATCTCAGGCCTCATGTATGCAACAAAATACTTTCTCTTTAATCTATTCATGGCCTCAGGTAGCCAACAAACCACCAGATAAAAGAATGTCTATTGTGTTTTTTCCCAGTCTTTTCCATCTGCAAACTTGAAAGCCCAGGAGTGCAAGTTGATGAAGAAAAATGCAGGTCACTCACTCATCTTCCACTTCAATTAATCCTTTCACCTCCTATCTCTCTCTTCCATTGAGGCTATCATTAACCAAAGGCATATTTAAACCCACCAGAAAAAAAAAAAAGAAAAAGTTGAAGGTTCTTAAAAATTAGAAATAGGTATGCTACTGATGTTAATAGAACATAGGGCAAGGTTAAACTTAGAATCCACCTAATGAGGTTGAAATGAATAAGCCACAGGGTACACAGCATGGGTAGAAATGTAGGGGATCAGTCAAAATGAGATATGCAACACTGTAATGGCCGGGCTGCCTTAGCAATTAAGCAGCCACTCTCTATTTTGCCCGAAAATCTAACTTTGAAAGTATTATATCGGCCATCTATACATTAGCTCTCTTTCCTGTTATTTAAATCTCTCTGACTTAGCAGCATCAAAGGCTTTTTTTTTTTTACTTCAGCATTCAGAAGATGTATGTCTTTCACAGCACAACTATCCATCATCTGCTTGCTACTGTACACTGCCCTCTGTCTTGTAGGTCATCAAGCTACCAAGGCCTCCATGGCCAGAAAAGCCTGCACCCCACATAAGCTGTCCACTGTCACACATCTGAGGCAGAAAACTCAGGAAGAAAGACAGAGTACAAGGTGTAGAAAAGAAAAGGCCTGCATCCTTTAGCGTCCAAAAGTACATATTCAGTATCTACTCCAGCAAGTGATCAAAAAAAGAAAAAGAGAGAGTGAGCGTCCAGAAGTAGGCTTTGTTCTTTGCTCATCCGCAGCATGATGCACTGCCAACTCACATATAAATTCAGACGACTGCAAACCTCTGCAGGTCCACTACAGAAATGGCACTTTGAAGAGGACAAGCTGAGCTGCTCTCCATGGTGCTGAAGGTGGGCGATGCAAGCCCTGAAATACGCGTTGTGATAAGCTAGAATCAGAAGGAGATATGCCCAGAAGGCTAGAGTTGGAAGAAGACTTAAAAGTCATCTAGTCCTAGCCCCACATTGTATACTTAGGAAGCTGAAGCCCAGAGACAGTAAAGGACTGGCCCAGGGTAATACCAATTTCTTTAAGTTCAAGTTTTCAGTCAAGAACGTTTTATGCTAAAAGGCCAGCGTTTCAAAGTATAGAAGCAAATAGTATATATTTTGCTCATCCATGTGGGCCTCAGGACATCCAGAAAATTATAGCAAATGAGTTCCTTTATTTGTAAAGTTAAAATTTTACATCCTTTCATAAAAGCCATGATAATTTTGCCTCATGAGTGGTGGGGTGTAAATTTCTGAAGAACTCCCAAAGAAATATAAAGGGAAAGAGGGCATGGCACTTTCTCAAAGCCCTGCCAGGATCAACAAAAAATCTTACACAGGAGGGGGTGTTTCATTCCCCACTTCACTTCAGTTACAAATTTTTAAAGTGATTCTACTGGTGTAAAAAGCATGCAATACTGTGCTGTACAACAGACCAGAGAACTAAAAGACAAACTACTGGAGAACCTTGCTTAGGATCTGGAAATTAGAATAAACTCAGAAACCTCACATTGTTCAATGAATCTACATTACACATTATGTCCTGAATCCACGGGACATAACCCACTATTTTTACAGAGGAAGCAATTTGACTATATGTTACTCATTTTCAGTATAACACATTAAAATCTTCTCTATATGATGGTACATGTCTGTTGTACTTAATGATATGTTCATACAGAAGCTTAATATTTTCAGAGGATTTTGCATACACCCTTCTAGCTAAATTCCTACCACAACCCTATGGTAGAGGAATTAATATTACTCCCATTTTACAGATGCAAGCACAGTTTCTGGCATATGAATGAGTGAATGAATGAATGAGACTATTAGCCATAGATTTCTTGCTTTCACACTCCTGCATCATGACATAAAAATTACATATTATAAATTGCAAAATCAAGACTAGGATCCAAAATGTGTTTCCATCTAGGTTAAACCACAGAGTTCAAATGCCTCAAATATGAAACATGGAAGACAAATCTTTCCATTTCCTCTCCTCTTCCACACTTCCTTCTCTGTCTCTCCCTACAGGCCTTCCCTCACTACCACCTCGATATTACTTACCCATACACGCTTTTCTCTCACCAGACTAGATTTGGCAACTGTGATGCCTGTGAGATAAACCTTGTTCTAAGCCTGACTCATGTCACTGGTAGAGAATCAGATCACATAATGGCAAAACTATAAAGCTGCAGAGATTGTCATATATTTTCACCTAGCCTGGTAAGAAATTGAGAGGTTACTCCAAGTCCCCAAGGAGCTTCCCCTATTGTGATCTCCCAGACCTGATTGCCTCTACCAGGAATCCAGCAATACATCATACACTGACTGCTTTACTATATCTCTTGTCCTCTTGCCTTGTACTGTTACTTAAATTTACACACAAGTATGTCCTATCTTCCTAGCTTGGTTGCCATCTCTTCCCACATAGAGGATCTGAAGCTACTTTGTTAGTTTGACTTGAGGCATATGCTAGCTTCGAATTTTATTTTAATTAATTTTGATAATGAGTTGTGCTCTTGTATTTCTGTTTATGAAGTGAAGAGTATATCAGTTGGAAAACCATGAGACTGAGAGTCTCAGCCTTGCTCTCTTGAAAGCTGAGACCTTTGATAGTCATCTCTTAATTTCCCTCTGCATACTATAGCAGAAATGCTTGTATAAAACCAGTGTCACACATTATACTTGTGACTTAATTATCTCAAAAAATATGAGGTTTAATAATATGACATTGGCAAGTAGTTGTGGAGCTCTCTGGAAGGAAGATGCCATATCAACATGTTTCATTATGAAAAGTCTACATATATAAACAGATGCTTATATCCTGAAATTACTCTGAAATTTTACATAGAAACCTTGAATTACTGGCTCATTCAGTAGTTTGTGGCAAGTTTAGCTTTGTATTCTGCATGCTTTTCAAGATCAGTTGTATGCAAAAATTAGATGTGCTCTGTGGATAATAAATAGCATGTGTTAAAAGTAAAAGCTAAATATGTTTAGTCTAGACTATAATCACTTGTTAACTCCCTGTCAAGGTGACAATCAGGCTGTAGATGTGTGTGTATGTGCCAAACACAGTTGAACAAGTCAGAACAAACAAGATGAGAGTTCAGAGCTAAGTTGAAATGTGATAGACTGCACTTAAGAGCTGAATTTTTCCAGCAGTGAGGCATGAGGAGGTTAACACATGCTAGGGACGCCTGCATATTACAAAAAGTGCTGGCCAAAGGCTGGATGAATTAAAAGCCATCCATTCCTGAGCTGCTGAAGAGCTCAGCTCCACTGTCACTTCAAGACCAAGATGCTGGGATTCGCTGTTTCCAGTTCTTTCCACTGTTCAGTTGCCATTGTGAGTTATCAAATCAGCTGCCTACAGGGCTCCTATCTGTATCCAGGCTTCCTCTGATTCTGATATCCAGGGACTAGGCCCAATCACTGTGAGGGGCCCTGGTGGTTTCAGAATGAATTTAAAATGACTAAATAAAGAAGCCATAAACCTCCTGATGGCAAGGACTCTTATTTCCTTGTATCCTGCAAAGCCTGGCGAGATAGTGTGCCCCATAAATTAATCTGATGGGCTGAATGAAAATTAAAAGTTACAAATAAAGAGAAGGAAATTAAATTCATTTTGTTGTGAATTAAAAAGGTTACTTATGAACTGAATCCCAGATGTTGGTGGATTCTGTCCTTTGAATAATGGAGACAGGCTGTACAGTGAACTGAGAAGGGAGAGGGTGAATCTAAGGAAGGTTTGTTCAGGTTTCATTCTAGGCTTTGTTGACAACACTGAATATAAAAGGCAGCCAGAGAAAAATCCAAAGCAATGGAGATAATCAGTCTGCCCACCCAACTGAATGGTTCCTTTTATGTTTCTAGCTTGAGGTAATCTGCTACCAACACATCAGGGGCTTCTAACTAGGCCCAGCTAAACAGCTGAAGCAAGGAGAAAAGTGTCTTGTAGCAAGCAGAAAGTGTTAAAACTACCAACTAAAATAGCAGTTTCTTTTCCCATGACAATTTGTGCAATTAGGTCTGAAAAATCTCTGTCTCTCAACTCTGACCTAAAATAATAATGTGCAAAATCTTGCCACATTAATATTTCTCAGAGCAATGAAATTATCTGGGAAATCTTCTTTTCCTGATTTTAGATGTTTTCACGGTCCCTGAACCTTCTGTGTCCCTTGGGAAGACTCCCTGGTGTGGTTGTGACCTTGTCTTTGGCAGTATATGTCACAAGCACACTATAGAGGTGACCTGGAGGGTGGGTAAGACTAAGGTTTGGGAGTTAGATTCCAACTCAAAGTTTTGGTTATATGCTTATTATATTATGTGATTGACAGCTAGTTATTTATCTTGAGCCTTTCTATTTCCAAATCTGAAAAATGGGCCCAGTAAAACTGTCCCCATATAGTTATCCTAAGGAATACTATTCCTAGAACATTACCTGGCCTACAGGAGAGGCTAAATAAATGTAGATCCCTTCTCCAGCACCAATGTAAAGGGTTCCCTCAATTAGACTCCACATCTTTCCAAGCATCTCCCAGGATTAGCAATATAAGACAGGCGAGGGGGAAATACTAGAAAGGAATGAACTGCTCACATTGAATGTTGGCCTTCCCTCATGTTCCAAATATGGTGTCAATGGTCCCCACTGTTGGGCTAAATAGCCTAGTAGTAGCTAGATGCAGAGACTCACAGGTCATACTTGGGTTCAAATCCCAGTGCTGCCATTTATCAGTAGCAGGATTGCAGACAAATATATAACCTCAGTTTCCTCATCTTAAAAAGAAGAAGAACTAATAGAATGAATGTGGAATAAGTTAATCTATGTAAAATACACAGCACTGTGCCTAGCACAGTTAACACTCAAATGTTATCCAACACCATCTCCTTTCATGCTCTAATCAGCAGGACACTGCTGGGTGAGAGGTTGAGAAAAACTCTAAGGGTGACAGGGATTAAAAAAAAAATAAGAACCACAAGGTAGTATCAAATGCATAGCTGAAATTCACTCTCTGTGAGGATGGCTGAGATTAAAAGTTGTAGAATCAGCATCTTGATATATAGGACAGAGCTTCTGCTACTGTAAAGTTGGCAAGTTGTGGCTGGAAAGAAACTTGTGAAGAAGGTAAGGTTTGTTTTGTGCATTAGACACTACCTTCTCCTTAACCCTTTTCTCCTCTTTACCATGCTTCAGGTAACTGGTCTTCCAAGACTTTATTTATTTGTTGTAGCCCAGCCTCTCCATCAAATTCCTTCTCCTCTTTCTAAGCCAGTGGTATTGAAATGCCAGTCCATGCACCAAGGCTAGACTGCCTGCATGGAACCTATATGGAGTGCTTGCTAAAAATATTGCCTCCCAGGGTTCCACCCTCAGGAAATCTAATCCAGTAGGTCAGAGGCAGAGTCTGGTTATCCATTTTTTTAATATGTTCCCCAGGTAATTCTTATGCATAGTCAGATTTGGGAACCATGTTTCTAGACTTCCTACATGAAAATCAAAATTTACCTTTCTTATGACCCAGTCTTTTGGGACCATTTTTTCTCCTGACCCACATGAAAAACGTATTTGTGTTTGGAGCCTACAAATCATTAACTAGCAGCAACTTCATAAGTTTTCCCTCGAAGATCTTACATAAGGGACATGTTATCCCATAAGCCAAAGTACAAAAAATATTAAGAAAACAGAAAGAATATTTAGAATATCCTCAATCAATTCTTTATAAATGGGAATGACTCTAAAGAATACTGTGAACTACAGATCTCCCATCCTCTTCTCATTCTTCTGGTAGGGAGGTCATGGTTGCCATGAAGGACCTACAGCATATGAAAGTTTGAAGGCAGGGTCAAAGAGGTGCCATTGACATGCAGAGTAAATAACAACCACCACCACAAATGTAGACTGAGCACTAAAGGCCAAGCACCACCTAAGAACTTCTCTAGAGAGAAGAATGTCAGGAAACAGAGTAAAACTTTTGGAAGGAAGAAACAAAAAACTGCATAGCAAGAAAACAGCAGTATCTCCAGGACTACTAAGTTGGAAATTACTAAACCAGGGTTCCGCAGCCTCTTTCTGTCCTGTGGCTTAGAAGGACAAGCAGTGCTCTTCCTCTACAATCCCATTTGGACAGCATGTGGGTGGTAGGTCACGGTGGGTCGTAGGAGGGCTACCTGACAGGCCACTTTAATTTTAGGGAACTGAAGGGGCCAATGAGCTCTTGAAAGTGAAAATAGATGTAGCAGCTAAGCGGTGGCTTTATCCAGGCTGCCCAGCCCCAGTCTGCAGGGTACAAAGGAGCTAGTGATTTCTATGGAAACTCTGTCCAGACATACTTACTATATCTGGTTGAAATCACAATTTTTCAGAATTGTAAAAAGCACCTGAAATAGGTCACGTCAAAATGGACCAAGACTCACCTCAAGATAGCAAACCTTCCCTTGAGCCTGATACTAGTTTCCTGCCCTTCCAAGTCTTCTAAAAGAGACTGCAGAGACAGAGTGACAAGCACATTTAAACATTTCCTCATGAGAAACGTGCTCTAAAGCTGACTGACCTTGGAATATCTCTCCTCTTGATGGTTTTTGGAAGGGAGGCTATCCCCAATATGCCTGTTCTTTATTCTGGGCTCAAGGGAGCAAGCCTTATGTGGCTGAAAAGTCATTTTAACTTGGATGGCATCATTAATGAGAATCAATAATACATGGGCACTGCTCAGAATGCAAAGAAAAAAAAGTCTCTGCAATTGGACTCAGGTCATTATCCGTAAGGATTTTCAGTGGGTTCTGGAGAGATCAAAACTTTTCCCTTGAACACCATTATCCAGCTGTCCAGCCATAAATAATCCAATAGAAACCAATGGTCTTTCTCATTCTTCAACTTTCATTAAGCTCGGCTCCAGTGACAGACACGGGAAACAACATTTCCATCCTACCCAACCCTAACCCTCCTGTGAAACCCCCCAGACCTCACAAATAGTCCCACCATCCCCTGACAAGCTGGAAGGCTCATTCCTCTGAAGAAAATAGATGGCATCAATTCCAAAAGGCTCAAAGAACAGCCTCTTTAAGTAGCCTCCATTTGGAAAACACATTTAAGCAAAGGTACACTTGATGAAGTGAAATAGAATTAGCTGCTTCAGTAGCACAGGCTTCTCAGATTCATTCTAAGGTAGCTGAGCTTATTCGCTTCCAAGTGGAATGAACTCAACAATATATCACCATTAACTGTGATCACAGCTCCATGGAATTCCAGCCAGTGCCTGGAGCACACTGAGGTGCACTTACTATTCCCCAATCTGCAATCAACCTTTTGTACATTTGCTCCTAATCACAGGATACACTTTCATCTTAATGAACTGTTTTCTTATCATATTACAGTTGGTCATTTCAGCATGCCTAATGTCCCTTTGGTAAGTTAAATTACGATTAGAGTCCCTTGGTGTTTGTTTCCTGGCAAGCCTTGAAGGAATTTGATATTTTTTCCCCTTTCCATTGCTTGATTTCAAGGGCAGAATTAGCAATGATCAAAGACAAAGAAATACCTGTTACAGTCGACATGGAGTAGGAGATGAGAGGCGCTAACTGACAGTGCAACCTTGTGCCATCGTCCATCTGCCATCCGGTACGGAAGTGCTTCTGTCCTTGGCTTCCCATTGTGCATATAGTGATACCGAATCTCATCCCTCAGGCCACTGCTCTCCAGTTCAAAATAGCTGTATGTAAAGGAACAAACATTTGTTTCACTTTAGTTCTGTATATCACAGCCATCGTCAATCCCTCAAGCCCTTACTACCAGGTCTCTTACAATCTAAAGTTAGCTAAACAGGACACAAAGAGCTAAGACCTGAAATCAATTCACTGTATGGAATGCAATGCATCTATTGTCTGAGAGCCCTCATGGTGACATCCTGAGCCTCTGAAATAGAGATCAATTGATCCACTGTGAGGTAACAAGCCACAACTAATTAGCAACACTCAGTGCAGTGTTACTTAAATACTTAAAACTACAAATCAGAACCCTCTTTCCATCATCTAAAAAGGGCCATTCATGTGGAATTGATCTATTGATGGTTATTTTTAGAACTATTATCTTTACTTTTTCAAAGAATTAAAGGGAAATAGAAGTCATGTTGGACATCAGGGATTGAAATACATTGTCAGAATGAAACGGTTACTCTAATTTTTTTTCTTCTCCCTAAACAAAAAGATATAATTGAATAGCAATTCCTAGATAATGAGTAGGGAAGAAAAGGTTGAAGCTAGTCACATAGAATCCAAAATTATTATCCTGTTTTTCAGACCCATAAGAAATTCTTAGCTTTACCACCGTGGTCTGCACTTCAGTCATAAAATGCTACAAGCAACTTTGGGACACTCCTCAGGCACACAACAGGGCTGGTACTTTCACAGGTGCCAGAACTATTTTGTTTCCTATGCCTCTCTTCTGAAATGTGCCATTGTCATCAACATTGGGCCTGATCTCTCCGCCAGGGCTTACACTAGGTATACCACATGTACTAATTTATCATTCAAAAAACCTATAAGACTGGTATTATCATCCTTTTTAGAAAACTTAAAAACTCAGATTAAGGATTAAACATACCCAAGCCAGATTTAAACTTCAATCTAAATTTGACAGTGTGCTCACTTTCTGCCCGTTTGTTACCTATCCCAGAGGCATGATGACAAAGTCGTGAGGACAACCTCACCAGGCACTGCTAGTCCCCATAGATAACTCCAACCACTCATTCATATAAGCAACTCCAAAGCCACTCACCTAGACAGGTAACTGGGCTTAATCCCTAGATTTGGAAGGACCTGCTGCTTCTATTCTAATCCATTGAGTTGGCTAACCCCACTAGCCAGACTGTATTTAATCTAAAAGACAAAATGCATCTTCTATGAGAACTAAAATGAATATGTCATGAAAGTCAGCCTCTATTGTGCCTGAATCCCAAAACTCATGCCAAGAACAAATACATATTTCTTGCTCATGTTTCACAAGAGATCCTTCCAAAGTAAACAGTGAGGGGCAAGCAGAGTCAAGACCAGCCTCTGACCCACCTCATTTGCACCAGTACAAAGAAGCATGCCCAAGGTCATAAACTAAAAGAGGTTATTTTTACCATAGTGGCCAGCTTCTGAGCCCAGGTTCATACTTATTAGTAGTAATTTATGTAATACATACTTTATAAGACTACACAGAAGGAAATGCTTTAAACAAGGAAGACATTTATTTTAATGGAATTTTCCAATTTTTTCTAAGTAGTTAGAACAGTAAAGAACCAAACAGAGAACTTAGAGGTCAAGAAGACATTACAGACTATTGGCCATTCATTAATTTATTCAACATGTCTTTACGGAACACATAACGAAAAACTAAAAAGGGGTTTAAAATATATATCCCACTTCTGAAGGTGCTTTGTGACTAGCGAAGAAGGAAGTAAAATATGTGCCTCCCCTCCTCCAAAAGAAAGGTAGAAATGGCCTAAAAGGAACAAATGAGGAGGCAATAAAAGTCATCTAATGAATGATTTCCATGTGCCAAGAATATGGCAAGTGCTTTCATAGATATCATCTTTTAATTTCTTTAAGGTAGATATCATTGTTCCTGTTTTACAGATGATCAAAGATATTAAGTATCTTGCCCAAGACCATTCAGCACCTGTATAGAAATGCAGCATGAACTTATATTTGCGATCTTACCAGGATTCACACATCACGAGAAATCTCTCAACTACTTTATTTTGACCAATAAGCAACTACTGGGGGAAGGGACATGACCTTGAAAGGGCTTCAATCAATGACAATTAGAAATACTCATAGAAGTCACCTGATGGAATCATTAAACAGGGAGGCAAATACATTTAACCAGATTTCATCATTATTCTTGGGGTTGTGGCCTCATTGAGCAAGTGTTCAATGTATTATTAACAGGTCTCTTAAAGATCACTTCATAAAGCACTGGAACCTTGGGGTAATCACAAATATATAGCTATGAGAAAAGAAGTCTGTCCTAATGTCAGGCAAATGATAACTTGCATGTTAGACTAAAGTTTCTGGCCACATCCTGCACATATTCAAAAAGTGCTGCATCTCACACAACTTGGATGAAAATCAAGATAATATATTTTTGAAAAAACATGTCAGATAACTGCTGAAGCGGCCTTAGGGATAATAAAAACACTGGATAAAATTCTTTCATGAGGGCTGGGAGGCTAAGCGACATCTGGATAAAATTCTTTCATGAGGGCTGGGAGGAAAATAAGGCAATATTTCCAGGCAGTAATGCTCTACAAATAAAGATGTGAGTCAACTCTGAGCAGAAAGTCATTTGGCCTGATAGGATTTGGCTGTAGCCTGGAGGAAAGACCCATGTTCTGTAGCAGAACCTTGTGACTCAGTGTGGCCTACAGACCACCAATAGCCACATCACCTGTGGAAATTCAGATTATTGGGATAACCCCAAGGTCTACTACAGCAGAATCTGCATTTCAATAAAACTCCCAGATGATTCATGTTCATTCACATCTATGTTTAAGAAGCACTATAGTAGTATGCCAGGTGTTGCCTTACTTCCTGGCCAGGTGGTCATGATGAGGGGAGCAGACGTTTGATGCTACAAGCAAGTGAATAGGAACCATGTGGTGCTGGCAGGTAGAAGGAGGACACTGAAAGTGATCACAGGTGGTATCTAGTGAACAATCTACCCCTCACTAGTCGTCACTCTTCAGGACTCAGGTGTACTGGGGTCTTCTCAAGAGTCTATAGGGAGGGTAGCTATATAAATGAAAAAACTGTAAGCCAGATTTTGTAAGCCAAAGATTTTGTAAGCTCTTAGCCTTGGACCTCGGCCAAGTGTGTTGTTCCAACAAACTGTCTTTGCTCCCAGGAAAGTCTGCTTATCCTGCAAATATTTGAAAATAGCAATGATATTCCCTCTTCTTTCTTTTTCAAGCCAAGCATCCCTGGCTCCTTTCTTTATACTCCCATCTCCATCTAAACTATGAGCCCCTCCTGGACAAGGATTCTGCCTTCTTCCTCTTTCCAGCCTTCCCCATGTTGGTCACCACGCTCTAGGCATGGTCAAATAAATCTATTTTCCACTTAAATTCAGCATCCCCAGGAATAAAGGCACTTTTACAGATGTAGTCTAATGCAAAGTACAGTGCCACTATGACCTGCTTTGCTCTTGGCTGTGCACAACTATGCTTACACTGACTTTCCTATAAACTAATACCCCAAGACCCTTCACACAAAATGTTATGAAGGCAAATCTTTTCCAACCTGTATTTACTTAGCCAAATTTTTAAAGCCCAGGCCTTTGCTTAAGTGCAAGGTAGACTCCACCCAGAATCAACATGCATAATCCCCAAAGGTCCACCCTTGAGTATTAGGTACAATCAGTATTACCATGAACTGAAGTCAAATTTCATAAGACTATCTGAATTCCTTAGTATACCTGGAAATAAATTCAGGAACAATAATTCTAAAAAATACAGGTAAAGATCAATCAAGTTATTTTTATTAAAATTTTTATCATTTTCCTCAAAATTGATACCAAGTGTATCCTATTTTGATTATATACATTTAAATATATATATATACACATATATATATATATATATAAAATATTGTGAAAACAGTAAAAGTTAATTTTAGATGGTATCCAGCACTAATTCACAAGTAAAGGTAAAACATTTCTTAGAAAATGTCTCTTTTCCAGTTATTCTACAAGGATATATGCTAGCTATTTCGAGAAATATATCACACCCCATAGAGCTCCAGAGTTAGTGCAGCACCTGACTACATTACAACAGTGATTTTTCTGTGGCCCTGAATAAACCATTGCTTCCTAGGAGTCTGGGTGGGGAGGTCAAAGCAAAATGGATTTGGGAAATAAGACACTCTTTCCCAGTGTGTATCCCTAGCAGGACTCTCCAGATAGAGAGAAACCCAGGCAGGTGTCCAGCTACTTTCTATAAAAGGAAGAAGCCACCACATATATAGAGAGTACCTGGGTGGATCATTTCCACAAATCCTGAAAAATCCTAAAGATAATTTTAAAAAAATAAGTTTCCCAGCATAGTGCCTACGATTTTATAGGACCACAGTAAAGGGGAACTTGGCTGAGCGTGGTGGCTCACGCATGTAATCCCAGTACTTTGGGAGGCTGAGGTGAGTGGATCACCTGAGGTCAGGCATTTGAGACCAGCCTGGCCAACATGACAAAACCCTGTCTCTACTAAAAATACAAAAAAATTAGCCAGGCGTGGTGGCCCGTGCCTGTAGTCCCAGCTACTTAGGAGGCTGAGGCAGAAGAATCACTTGCATATAAGAGGTGGAGGTTGAAGTGAGCCAAGATCACGCCATTGCACTCCAGCCTGAGCAACAAGAGTAAGACTCCATCTCAAAAAAAAAAAAGGTAACTCCATTTTTATGGGCGATAATAACAATGATAACAAAAACAATATAGCTAACATTATATATATTATAATAGCTAATAATTATTGAGTACTAATCATTACTAGGAGAACTGCCTTTACATCTATATATTTCATGTCAAAATAATTCCTACCACAAGCCTGTAAGATCTTTTACTTGTTTTAACAAATATTTCTATAGTACTATGGGCCAGGCACTAGTCTGCAAATATTTATTTACATAATCCTCATAACAACCTTAAAAATACCCAACTATTATCATCCCTATTTTATAAAAAAAAGAAACAAAGGTGCAAAAATACTAAATAACTTGCCCAAGTTTGTACGGGTAGATAAGAACAGATCCAGGATTTAAACAAAAGCAGTCTAGTTCCAGGATTCATGCTTTATGCAGCATCAAGTTCATATTTTTAATCACTACCTCATTTTACAAATATGAAATTCAACATGTGAAGCTCAGACCACTACAGGAGCAGGGCCATGACTTGAACCTGAGTCTGGTAGACAGACACTAAAGTGGGTGTACTCAGTGGCAACATCCCATTACTTTCTACTGTGTCAGGTGTTTTAAATATATTATCTGCAATTCTGCCAACAATCTTAAATGTTACTTATTATCATAAGCGTGAAAACTGAGATTCAAAATGATAAAGTGCCTTGCCTGCAGCCACATAACTCCCAAGATTCAAATCCAGGTTTGCTTAATTCCACCACACTGTATTCCTTACTGGGTACAGTGGCACGATCACATCAAGGTCAGAGGACAGAACAGCTCAAGTGCTCAGGCAGCCTTCATCTCTGGTTCTCATGATGCCCCATGCTGCCAAGTCATACTGTTGCAGACTCAGGGGCCAGCCCTCATCCTTTATGCTAATCTCATCACTCTGGAAAGAAATGCTATAGTTGTTCATGCTGAAACTTTTTTTTTTTCCTTTTGAGATGGAGTTTCACTCTGATGCCCAGGTTGGAGTGCAGTGCCATGATCTTGGCTCATTGCAACCTCTGCCACCCACATTCAAGCCATTCTTCTGGCTCAGCTTCCTGAGTAGCTGGGATTACAGGCACCCACCACCATGCCCTGTTAATTCTTGTATTTTTAGTAGAGACAGGGTTTGGCCATGTTGGCCTGGCTTTTCTTGAACTCCTGACCTCAACTGATCCACCTGCCTCGGCCTCCCGAAGTGCTGGGATTACAGGCATGAGTCACCATGCCTGGCCCACGCTGAAGTTCTTGTCTCTTTCCTGGTCCTATGTCCACTGCTTGGTTAATAAAGAGATGAAGCCAACAACACAAGGCAGGTATATCGTGTCCACCTTAGGCCAGGGGTTTCAATAACTATGTGTCCTGAAAAAGAGGCAGTAGCACCATTTTTAAGTAAATAGTAGTGGGACTACTGAGGCTTGAGTTGCAACCTTAAATCTACCATAGACAAACCATGTAATTTTTGGCATATCATGTCCCTGCCCCTCCGTCCCTCATTTTTTTTATGTGTCTTAAATAAAGTAATTATATCTGATCCAGAGAGCCCTAGAATTGCTTAAAAGGCTCTTAGAATCTATGGCAGCGGGAAAAGATGAGGCCTATAACCTTTTTTAACCAGAGCAACTTCACCGTCATCTATTACATAAATCGGAGTTTCCCATAAGATTTCATTCTTCTGGCTCAATAGTTTAAAGCTATTAATAATGGTTTTAAAATATTAAACTAAATAATATTTAAAGTCCAGCTCAGGTCTAAATTCCTATAATTCTTATGCTAATGGTTGGTCAATTAGTTTCATTCTATCCTTGATATTCTGTCAACATTCAGGCTCCAGACTCCTTATCAAACTGGAGGGGAGGGGAAGGAGAGGTGAATGTAGCAGATGTGCACCCCGCCCCCGGGCACTGGGCACATACTATATTCCCCAGTTCCCTTGAATCTAGGAGGGACCATATGAGTAGCTGTCACCAAAAAAAAACACAAACTATGAGAAGAGGTGCTGTGCATTATGTCCAGGCCAAAACAGTTAACAGAGGATGTGCCTTATCCACACTAGTTGCAGAGGTCCAATGGAGAATTCTGAGGCCTTGTTGGGTGGTGGCACCATATGGTGGAAAAAGTCTGGGTCTATAAATGACTTCATGGAGCAGAGATACCTTTCCTCACACAGATTAACATTGAACTGGGATGTAAACAAAAATAAACTTTTCCTGATAATAACCAATGAGATTTAGAGATTACAAGTCTACCTTGACTCAGTAAAGAGAGGTATAGAACCATGAAACTGAAGAAAGGCAAAATGAAAAAAAGCAGAAAAGTAACAATGGGCACAAGTTATTGCTAGTCTATAAGCAAAAAGAAATGACAGTAGGCATGAACACAGTCATCTCCTGTCCTGTATATCAGATAAACTGAATTACATGGCTTAATATTCCGTTGAGCAAACTGTATTTTCCAAAGATAGCCACATCTCCCATCTTGCATACTCATCTACAATGTGAACTTCACATTCCATTCCTTGAAAAGTGGGAACTGTCTCCTCCCCTTGAACCTGGAGGGACTTGTAAGTACTATGACGGCAAAAGTAATGCTTGGTGACTCCCATAAATGTATAAATGCAGTTTCTATCTTGTTTACCAGAAAACACTCGTGCTTTAAGCCCTGAGTCACCTTTTAAGAAGTCCAACTACCCTAAGGCCACCTTGCTGTGAGGAAGTCCAGACCACATTGGGAAGGCGGCACATAGGTGATGTAGGTGCTCTAGTTGACAACCCCAACTGGGATCCCAGCCAACAGCCATTATAAACATCAACTTTGTGAGTGAAAACGCCTCGAGCTGGCCTGCCCAGTTGTCCACTCTTTCCACTGAAGCCACAAAAGTGGTAGAACAGAGATAAGCCATCTCTTCTAAGCTCTGTCCAAATTCCTGATCCAAGGAACCTGTGAGCACAGGTTTTGGGGTAGTTTTTTTATACATCAATAGAAACTGGAACACTCCAACTTCAGGTATACAGATTTTTATTATACCTTTAAAAATTAAAACTATAACAAGTATGTTTTTACTAAATGCCTGGGTCACTGGCCAGATGACCAAATCTCAAAATGTTGATCTTCTGCTTATAAATAGAACCACAGATATATAACTATGCATTTCTTTTAACTTATAAAAATGGAATTCTACCAAAAATGTAATTTAATATAAATAAACCATTATATCTTTTAAAATACATGGTTTTCAGAGGCTACTTAAATAAATACCTTAGGACTACTCTGATATCTTTCACATTAATCTATTATTTTTCTTGTATCAAACCCAAACATTTTGGTCTCAAGTTTCTTGCTTACACAAATGGAAGTGGCCCCCTTGGTGGTTCTTTCATGAATCAGATTATCTTTGGGTTCCAGGTCTATGTGCCCTTTAAGGCTGCAGAGCTATCTGACTAAATTAAAGGAAAGTCCTGATTTTCCCAGACAAAATTCTGGTACTCTCAACTTCTGTTTGCTTTATTCAGAGCAATATGGAAAAAGAATGTATACCAGAAAAAATATATATATAAAGGGGATTCAGAACTCAGACATCTTGTGATCAATCTCTCCCTTCTGCCATTCAATCCATGTATGAACCATTTCTGTAAGCCTTCTTTTCTTCATCTAGTAGAAAATAAACATCTACTTCACAGATTTGAGAATAAAATGACATACGTTTGTAAATTGCCTTACAAAATGCCTAGTATCCAATATAGATTATGATTTCCCTTCTTTATCTTTTTCTATATACATGGAAATAAACAGCCTCACAAAGGTGTGATGCTGCTGAAAGCATACAAATTCCGCCTTTTCTCAGAAAGAAGTGTTTTTCTGCCTTCCCCTTTCTCTTGTTTAGACTAGACCCGGTGATTTTACTTATAATTGTAAGGTCACATATTAGTTCTGCATTCAATCCTCTTAGCAAACATATAGCAAGGGATTAATCGTGACAGCAATTACAAAGTGCCTTTCTTATTGAAAATAAAACACTCACTGTTAAATGAAATGTAAAACTCCGGCTCTTTATGCCCATTCAAAACTGTTCCATTACAGCCTTTAAAAATCCACATGGTATTAGCCATGCTGTATTTAATAAAGCAAAGGCTGGCTTCTAACTTCCCCAGAGAACCAGGAAAAAAACATGAAACTTCAGGAAAGTTAAGATTTAAAAAAATTAATGGCAGAATCTATTTAAAATAAAAACACCCAATCAGCTAATTTACCAGGACAAGGGAAGATGAATCATTTGGTTTTGATTGCCAAGGTCTGCAAATAAAGTCAAATGAAAATATATATTAAGCAACCAAGCCAAAGGCACTAAGCTTGGAATCACACAACTGCATCTTAAGACTAAGGTATGGCTTTGGATATCCAGGAACTCAAAATTAAGATGTTTATTAATATCAAGATTTAGAAAATAGGTACTAAATATATCATGGTGGTTGTAGTTATAGTGGCAATGGTAATCTACTAATGACCAAAACATACGTAGCACTTGCTATTTTTCTGAGATGGAGTCTTGCTCTCTTGCCCAGGCTGGAGTGCAGTGGTGCAATCTCGGCTCACTGCAACCTCCACCTCCCAGATTCAAGTGATTCTCCTGCCTCAGCCTCCTTACTGTCTGGGACTACAGGTGCACACCACCATACCCAGCTAATTTTTGTATTTTTAGTAGAGACAGAGTTTCATCATATTGGTCAGACTGGTCTCGAACTCCTGACCTTATGATCCAACAACCTCGGCCTCCCAAAGTGCTGGGATTACAGGTGTGACCCAGCACGCCCGGCCATATGTAGCACTTTCTATACTTCTTTCTCAATTTTATCTAAAATGCTTAAAGAAGAAATATTATCATTCCCAAACAAGAAATATAGTCTTCAGTTTTCTAAATTTGTTTCTTTCTATTGTTCAAAAATAAACTGATATATCTATAAAGGTACTCAGTGAAAAATTTCCCTCCATCCTGTACCCAGTCTTCCCAGTATCCAACAACCCTCATAGGCAACTAGTGTTTGTGGCCCATGTATTCTTACAAAGTTTTTCGTGATAAACTCTTTTAGAATAGTTTTATATTTGTAGAAAATTGCGAAAGTAGAGTTTCCATATATCCCACACCCAGTTTGCCTTATTAATAAAATGAACCAATATTAATATACTATTATTAGCTAAATCTACATTTTATTCAGATTTTCTTAGTTTTTACCTAATACCTTTTTTATGTTTCATATTCTTATCTAGGATACCTCCGAAGATTTGTTTGTCATGTCTCTTCAGGCTCCTTATAGCTGTGCCAGTTCAGATTTTCCTTGTTTTTTTATGATCTTGACAGTTTTGAAAAGTACTGCCAGGTAGTTGGTAAAATTTCTGCCATTTGGGATTTGTCTAATTTTCCTCATAATTATCCTAGGCTTGTGACTTTTGGGGAGGAATACCATAGAAGTAATGTGCAATTCTCATAGCATCAAATCAAGAATGCATTCTACTACATGATATCACTATTGATGTTACTGTCACGGTTAATCTCCCTAAGTGTTTGTCAGTTTTCTCCATTATAAAAATACTCTTTCCCCTCCCAGTTTTATACTGTCCTCTTTGGAAGGAAGACACTCTATGCAACTCACACTTAAGGAGTGGGGAGTTATGTTTCACCTCCTTTAGGGTAGAATATTGATATAAATTATTAAGAATTTTACTGCATGGAAGATTTATCTATTCTCATTTATTTATTTATTGAAACATTTATTATATCAGTGTAGATTCATAGGCTATCATTTTTTATTTTGGGGTATAATCCAACACTGTTTATTTTGTTGCTCAAATTGTTCCAGCTTTAGCTCCTGGAAGTTTTCAGTTGGCTTCTTTGACTTACTCCCATCATTGTGTTTCTTGTTTTATTTTATTTTGAGAATTTCTTTACTTTCTAGTACTACAAGATGCTCAAGGATCATCTTGTATATTTCCTGACCCAATCCTAAAATCAACGATTTCTCCAAGGAAACCTTGTTCCTTTTACTGGAGAATGGTATCAGAAATCGAGATTTGGCCACTGTGTGTGCTCATTGCTACTGAGGTATTGTTGCTTCTGGGCTCTCTCAGCCAACAAAGCAAAGAAATATATGTGGGTGTATAACAATTAATATATATACACATATCTATAAATATTTCTATATGTATCCATTTATACCTAAAGTGAGCTAAACATGAATTCATACTAATGTCTTAAATTCTAATCCATTACCACGTATATAATTCTAGTCTCTGTCCCATGCTTATCTGTAGCCTCCCATGATCTACCATCCATTTACTTAACTATTCACTTTCTGTATACATGTATAGCAGTTTTAATATCATTAACCAATAACCTCAGGTAAACAACTTTATCAACTCAAGTGAAGTATAAGTTCCTTCAGCCTTTAGTGCTACACACTCCATTCATTTCCAAAGTTCCTGAAGTCAGCTCCTATTCCCCCAATCCCTGTTGTTGAGGTTGCTTCACACATTTGTAATACAGTTAGATAATTCTGTTACATTCTGAATTCCATCATGGGATCTCTTAACTTCCTAAATGATTCTTTAAAATATGCACACATTAAGGTTTACTCTCTGTGCTTTAAGGTTCTGTGGCTTTTGACATATGCATAGTGTCACGTGTCCACCATTACAGAATTACACCCAGTAGTTCCACTGCCTAAAAAATTCCTCTGTTCTTCACCAATTTAACTCTCCTCCAACTTCCAAAGCCCTGGAAATCATTAATTTGTTTGTCATCTTTTTTTCTTTCTTTTTTTTTTTTTTCTCTTTTCAGAATGTCATATAAACGGAGTGATATAGTATTCAGCCTTTTCAGATTGGGTTCTTTCACTTAGTAATATGCATTAAAGATTCATCCAAATAAGATCAACCATAAAAAAAAAGATTCACCCATGTCTTTGCATGGCTTAATCATGTATTTCTTTTTTTATAGTTGAGTAATACTCCATTGTATAGATGTATCACATTTTATTTATTCATTTCCTTACTGAAGGACTTGTTTGCTTCCTGTTTGCATGCAGGATTTTTTGTAAATCAATTGAGTAAATACCTAGAAGTGCAATTGCTGGATTTTGTGATTTGACTATATTTAGCTTTGTAAGAAACTGCCAAACTGTCTTCCAACGTGGCCGTACTACATTACACTCAGACCAGAAATAAACAAGAATTCCTGCTGCTATTCATTCCTACCAGCAATTGGTATTGTTGGGTTTTTTTTTTTTTATTTTAGCCATTTTAATTGGTGTGCAATGGTATCTCATTGTTTTAATTAGTATTTCCCTAATGAAAAATGATATTAAGCATTTTAATATGCTTATTTCCTATTTATATATCTTCTTTGGTAAGATGTCTACTCAGATCTTTTGCCAATTTAAAAAACTAGGTTGTTTCTTTACTTATTATTGAGTTTCAAGTGTTCTTCATATATGTTGAATATAAATCTTTCCTCAAATGTGTGTTTTTCAAATATTTCTCCCAATTTATGACTTTTTAAATTCTCTTAATAATCTTTCTGGTAAAACAGAAAGCTTTAGCTTTAATAAAAATCTAACTTAACAACTTTTTCTTTCATGGATCACACTCTTCATGTTGTACCTAATAGCGCATCACCGAACCCAAGGTTATGTAGATTTTCTCCTGTGTTTTCTTCTAGGAGTTTTACAGTTTTGCATTTTACATTAAAGTATATAATCCAATTTTAAGTTAATTTTTGTAAAAGATGTAGGGTTTGTGTCCAGCTAATTTTTTTAATACGAATGTCCAATTGTGCAAGCATCATTTGTTAGAAAGACTATTTTTTCCAAAGGTTTCTTATACTATGAAAGCAAGTATAAATATGCTATTTTGTCCCACTTCTTTAAAACAAATAGTATCATAGTATTCTCACTGTCCTAAACTTTTTCCAATTAATGTAATATGAAAGCTTTTTCATGTACAGAGCATTTTATTTTTACTGTTTTCAATTTGATACATATCCTCCCACTCAAAATTAAAGTCACTCAATTCTCTACAGCACAAATCCAAATTACAACTAGGTAAAGTCCCATTTTCTCAAGGCTAAGCCAGGCTTACATGCTGTGAAAGCAAGATTGAAAATCATATATGCAAGGAAGGCACTAAGTGTTAAGATAAGTAACAAGCGCTAGGTAATACAAAAACCTTTGAGACATATGCCTCTCATCAGAAAATTTACATGTCACTCAATAAAATAAAAACTTATGGAAAAATAGACAACAATACAAGCTTGACCTTTAAAACAAGGAGAGGAAATCCACTCTTGAATGGGGATGTGAGAACGTTTCAAAAATAAGCTAGATGTAGAATAATGATCTAGACTGGAGTGAGATGGGCAAGAGAAGTGCTTGATGAGTGGGGGAAATGTAAAACATGGAGGAAGAAATGTGTCTCACATGCTCAGGCAACAAAGAAAGAAGAGATATGAACAGCACTGAAGATGTATACAAAGAGATCAGAGGAGTCGTGAAGCAACAGAAAGGTAAGTTGGGGCTAGATTCATGGAACCAACCACCGACATTTGGTCCTTTTCCTACAGCCTAGCAGTTCTCAAACCATTTTATGTCAGGACTGATAGATGATGTTCAAACACTCCCACAGGTTTCACCAGCTATGCAAAATTTCTGTTTTCTTACCTCTAACTCCAGTCCTTTTTCCACCTCTCAGAAAGCACATCATATCAGTGGCTCTATGTACCCTGACTCCACTCTAATACGTTACAGTGCTTTTTGACATAAATGAATCACAAATTTATATCTCCAGTCTAGACCTCTCTTCTGAACTCTATACTTTTGTAACCAACTATTTACTTAACATCTCTCCCTGGATACCCCAAACTCAATACTCCCAAGACATAACTCCTAATTCTTTCCCCAAAACCTGGGCCTCATCCATTATATCCTATATCAGAACAGAAGCTAAAAATCTAAGCATTGTCTTTGACACCTTTCTCTCCCCAGCACCTGATGGGGACACCATCAGCAAGTTCTATTGCTTCTGTTCCTAAGTATCTACCATATTCATTCATTCCAAAACTTCTTCACAGCTATCACCCTTATCTTATCTTATCCAACTTTTCTACTCATTCAGCTCTCACTTTAAATGTCACCTTCTCAGGAAGTCCATTGACATACACTCCCCACCACCACCTAGGGTTTTTTTCATAAGACTATGCTCCTTTCCTTTACAGGTATCTCTGTTTGTACGTACATATTTTTCTCATTATCTCATTAATATCTGTCTCCCACTAGATTATAAGTGAACACATGGACTATATCTGTTTTTGCTCACCATGGTATCTTCAGAGCCTAGCATAACATTTAGCATATTGTAGTAACTTAATAAATAGTTTTGGAATAAATGAATAAATATAGTAATAAATATCTGGTGTTTAGTAACAGTAACAAAATACAGTTGGCACACCTTAGTGCTGATTGTAATACAACAAAGGGTTGTGACACTGCAGTTGAGAATCACTCTTTCACTCTTTTTTTTTCTTTTTTTTTTGAGACAACGTTTTGCTTTTGTTGCCCAAGCTGGAGTGCAATGGCGTGGTCTCGGCTCACCACAACCTCCACCTCCCAGATTCAAGCAATTATCCTGCCTCAGCCTCCCAAAAGTAGCTGGGATTACAGGGATGTGCCACCACACCTGGCTAATTTTGTATTTTTAGTAGAGACGGGGTTTCTCCATGTTGGTCAGACTGATCTCAAACTCCAGACATCAGGTGATCTTCCCGCCTTGGCCTCCCAAAAGTGCTGGGATTACAGGCATGAGCTACCCTGCTGACCGAGAATCACTCTTACAGAAAATAAGTTACTCATCAAGAAGGTAATTCAGCAAAAGCACCATTTAAATAATAATAATAATAATTGCTAACATTTATCAAGTCTTACCACATACCACCTCAGCAATTACTTTATATACAATATTGCAATAAATTCTTGGAACAACCCTCTAGAGGAGGTACTATTCTCATCTTCATTTAACTAGTGAAGAAAGCAAGTTAGAGAGAAGTTAAATGATGAGCAAAGACACAAAACTAGCACAAAGATGCCTAAGCCAGACCTTGGAAGAACTATGAGAATCAACACAGACCAACCTATCCCATAACTGAAACATCCACAACCCATAAGACTGACTGGGAAGGCTGACACCATAAGCAGAGAGCATTCAGCTGGCTATGAGGCCAGCCACCATGAGATGGAAACAAACTACCCTTCACAGAACCAGCATGGAGCCCCACTCTGTCCCTGGGGCTGATGGCTCCACGGAATTGGAGGATGAGAGTGGGTGCCTTGGGAAACATGTTCTAGTGGCTGCTTCTGTTAGGAAGACTGGAGCTCTCAATAAACAGAGTGAGATAAATTTTATGGTAAAGTACTTATCATAACTGGCTTGCTATAAGTACTCAATAAATGTCAGTTATTATTATTGTCATGATTATTTAAATGCTAATTTTACTGAATTACCTCCTTGATAAGAAACTTTTATTTTCTACAGTGATTCTCAACTTCAATGTCAAGGCAGTTTGATGTATCATAATCATCTGTGAGATGTAGCATATGTAATTTATTACTGCTAATAAAAGCCAGAGGTTCATTAAGGTATTCATTCATTTATTCCAAAAATATTACATCGCTATAATTCGCTAGGTGCTTGGCTAGCTTCTAAAGACACAATGATGAGCAAAAACAGATATAATCCATGTGTTCACAGAGCTTACAATCCAGTGGGAACAGTTGCTAACAAAATAATCACACTAATAAATGTAAAATTGGAAATGGATAAGTACTGTGAAAGAACAGAACATGGTTCTATGACAAAGCCTGGATCAGTTTAAGTCACACTGGGATAAAGCCACCCAGCACTAAAAGCACAGGCTAAACATGAGCATTGTGAAGAATCTCATAAAGGTGTAGGGTCACTAAGAAGAACAGTGCCTAGGAACGAGCTTAGAAGATGAAGCCCAGATGGGCCTAAGTGGTAACAGTCGTTCATAGTGAGACACTGAAACAGGTGAGGGCTATGTCTGGACTCTCAGGGGGCCATTAGTAAGACCAGTGTTGCAAGCTCCCACCCAGCCCACTTGCTATTACAGCGGCCTCCTCCATACCCAGTATCACTGCTAGTGGAAATAATGACTAAACATTCCCACCCCCTACCCTGAATTCCCTGTTCCCTCCTCAGGAGAGGACACCTGGATCAGGTGAATTCATCTATAAAATCTATTTGCCTAGAGCTAATATATGTAAGCGAACATTTGCCTAAAGCAGCTTTATCTGAAACCAAATTTGACAAAAACCAATTTACCTTCCTACCACATGTGAATTCTTACACATTTCACAAACATGAATTTTTATGTTAGTAGTACTATTAGGGGAAATTACCATTAAGTAAACCGACCATTAGGTAAATTGATTTTAGAATAATTTATACTGGGCAAACTTGAAACACCTAAGCCCAATCTTCAGCAGTTCAAAAAGGCAGATGGGATGGCTCTGTGTCATAGGGCTTTCTCTCACTGTCAATAAAACCCTAGAAAGCTAATATACCCAGGGTCACCCTCCTACCTTCCAAAACAACTAGTGGACTTCAAAATTAATCAACTTATCCTGTGCTAGCATAATTCCTGTTAACGTTCTCCATCTCTACAATGCCCACTAAGGGCTGAAAGAGCTTCCTGGCCACCATGATCATGAAGCTGCCTTTATCACATTTTAAATAAGCTCAGTTCATTCAGTTATCTAGGAGACAACACCACTCTAAACACTTTAAAAGTGTTCTTCAAACTTGAGGGTGCCCATGAGTCAACTTGTCAAAATACAGGTTCTGATTCATAAAGCCCACTGGGGTCTGAGATATGGCATTTCTAATAAGCCCCAGGTGATGCTCTTGCTGCTGGTCTGCAGGCCACACTATGAGCAGCAAGGTCTTACAAGATGAATACGGTTGTTAAGATGTGCAGGTTGAACTGGAGATGAAATTTACTAGATATTAGAAGGTATTCTTCTCTGATCTTGTACATAAAAATGCAAGAAGATATCAGAAACTTACTCATATGTTCATGGAGTTTGAAACAGTGATGAAAACTTTATCTGTGACCAGAGAGAGTTTGCCAAGCAATGGCTCTTAAACATTAAGAAAGCTTCAGAAGTCAAGTTCCCTAAAAAGGTGATTTCTATGATTGGATATGATTTGTCTCCACCAACACTCATGTTGAAATTTGATCCCCAGTGTGGTGGTGTTGGGGGGCGGGGCCTAGTGGGAAGTGTTTGGATCATGTGGATGGATCTCTCATAAATGAATTGGTGCTATTCACACGGTAATGAGTTCTCGCTATCCTGAGACTGGATAAGTTCTCACAGGACCAGATTAGTGATGGATTGTGACAGAGTAATTTTTTCCATACAAAGAATTTTACAAATCACATAAAATATATTCCTACCTACCTTGGAAATGCATTCTTAAGAAAAGAGTTCTCCCCTTTTTATTACACCAAGAGTCTACAAAAGCTATTTCAGGAGCCGGGCATGGTGGTTCATGCCTGTAATCCCAGCACTTTGGGATGCTAAAAGAGGCAGATCACCTGAGGTCAGGAGGTCAAGACCAGCCTGGCCAACATGGTGAAACCCTGTCTCTACTAAAAATACAAAAAATTAGCCAGGCATGTTGGCACACACCTGTAATCCCAGCTACTTGGAGGCTGAGGCACAAGAATTGTTTGAACCCAGGAGGCAAATGATGGAAGAAAGAGCAAAAATAAGATCAGGGATTACTGAGGTGGTGTTCTCCATCCTTTCTCCTTCTTCTACAAACAGACCCACAGGAACACACCTTCTCACTTCAGTGATTCAAAAGCAGTTTCTCAGTTGAGGCCTGGAAAAAAGCCTTTATAAATTACTACTTTCTTTAATTACAAAATGAAAAATAAAAACTTCACAGTGAAGAATCCTGGCAGGCTCCACCTTAGCCAAGCAATCAAGGTTAACTAACATCACCAATAAGAAGACATATCAGTATCAGGAATCCTTTGACATAATGCACAGAGAAAAGACAACTTCATTTCTATGGTATTCTTGCCAGAAAAAATAATAATATTACTTAATCATGAGAAAATGTCAGAAACTCAAACTAAGGGCCATTCTACAAAATAACTGGCCATAAGTTATTCTTATGTCGTCATAAGTGTCAAAGTCATGAAAAACAGGAAAGTCTTCAAAAGTGTCAAAGTCATGAAAAACAGGAAAGTCTGCCAAATTATAACATTTTTGAGATTAAGAAGAAATAGCAACTAAATGAAATGTGGGATCATCGGCAAGATCCTGAAACAGAAAAAAATCCTATATTAATAAAAAAAAAAAAACCTGGTAAAATTAAAACAAGGTGTGGAATTTGATTAATAGTCCTGCAGCAATGTTAATTTCCTGATTTTCATAACTGTATCATGATTATGTAAGATGTTAATATTAGAGGAAACTGGGTGAGAGATATACAAGACTTGCTGTATCATTTTTGCAACTTCCAAGTCTAAAATTAATTTCAAAAAAAAGTTAAAAAAAAATCACTGTCTTTGCTCCAAAGACGTCAATCCCAGGAAACCAAACCAGTGATTGGCATCCCAATGGAAAAACTTATTTTATCTTTTGTACTCGCAAAAAAAGGAAAGACTGGATCCTCTGGACATTCTCTTTTGAATCCTATTTATTCTTCCAGTCAAATCTTGGCTTATGGTTCTCCTTCTCATCTTCCTCAGGGATTGGGTTATTCTTATCATAAATCAAGAGAGTTCATCCACTCACCCAGGTACAATTATGAAATCCACCTTCTTTTTGTCACAGTTGCAGAAAACTGAAACTTTAAGAACAGATAGAAAGTGAGATACTAAAACTGACTGAAACTGAAAAAGAAAAAAAAATGATAAGCATTTTCATTTTTTAATTAAAAAAAATTAAAACAGCATTAAAAATATTCTGCTGTCCTACATGAGATTGGGTGGGCATGTGAGAGAGGGAAGGCCAGAAGGCAGGCTGAGGTAAGAATATAGATTATAAATTACTGAGTAAGAGGAAGCCCAGACAGTTCCACAAAGCCCTTTCCCGCAGCTATCTCAAACAAGAATTGAGCATACGCAAGGTCCCTAGGTTAAATTTTAGAAAAATATAAGGAAAATAGCTCCTCATACCAGTCATTAAAGTAATGACAAACTTGAGAGTTTTTTCAATTATTAACTCTCTTCTGAGCTTTTAGTGTTTGCAAGTTAGATGTGCAGACTAAATTTCAAATATGGCTGATTTTAATAGATACTCTAAGAACAGAGCATGCAAGATAATCAAGATAACAAGATATTCAGAATATTTTAAATCATGCCCTTTGGACTTAGAACAGAAAGTGTGGGATCTAAGCATTGACAATTATTGAGTGCCTACGATGTCCCAGACATTGTCTTAAATCCTTAAAATATGTCCATTGGGCAGATACGATTATACCTAGCTTACAGATGAAGAAGTTGAAGTTCAAAGATGTAAAGTTATCTAAGAAAACACAACGAGTAAGTGGTAGATCCAAGATAGAAACCCAAGTTTATATAACACTAAAGATGACCTTTCTGCTCCACGACACTATGTCTAAGATGTTGTAGAGGAAACAAAGTTTCTAGCACCAATAAACAGATACTGAGACTGTTGTGAATAGGTAGCACAGAGGCAGGAGCAGTTAGCAGTCCCCCTTTGGGATTAAGATATTTTTAATGTATGGTGCCCATCACAACAGACAGAAGTCATTTAAACAGTTTCGCATGACCTTATCACTCTCCCCACAGAGAAGATTGTGTTTTTGAAAATAAGAAAGGTGGTACACATTAACTCAGCATGGAAGAGAATCATAACCAATTCACTTATCTTCTCAGCACAGAGCTAGGACTTATTTCCCAGCCTTTCTTGCTAATACTACTAGGTGTGGTCATACGCTTGAGCTCCAGCCAATGGAATGTCAGCAGAAGCAACTGATACCTGTGTACTGCTTCCAAGGCTGACCCTAAATCTCCTACATGCAATCCTTCTCTTCTGATTGCTGGAATGAAGAAAACCCTCAGAAACACCTGGAATACCACATTTTGAAGATGGCAGAATGACAAAGTGGACAGAGTCTGGGCCTCTGACTCTCCACTAGAAGAAGAGTTTCCCAGGACAGATACCTAGCCAGAAATAACTGCATTGTTCTTTTATGTGAGTAACATATAAATATGGTACATCCCTAGCTAAAACTGTCAATGAGGAATAGTCCCCAATTATAAGCCTCAAAAATCCTTCCAAGCCATAGAGAAAGAAAGACTCACTTTCTTCTGCTTCATTTGATAACACAGTAATGAGTACTAACAGTATCTATGGAGCTTTGTCACAAGAATAAAAGCATAATTTTATTTTAACACTGGTCACCCAGGCTCTTCAGATCGTAGTCCAGGGGTGTCCATGGAATTGGAAATTAGAAATTAATGTTCATGTCTTGGCAGGCACTATTAGAATCCCCATCTTACACATGAAAACATTTAGCCTGAGATAAACTAAGCCATGGTTCTTTCTGCACTCCCATTGCAAAATCAGGGCTCTGTCTTGGCAATTCCAGCATAAATATCTTAAAGTTATTATAGTTAAACTAACTGCCAGTAAGCAATAAAGCCAGATCTGAAACTCAGATCTTCTGGGTGGATGTGTTATTGCATATGGAAAACATTTAACACACAAAAGTATACCTTCAGCAGATGTTAGTTCCCTTCCATCCAACTCAGCTAAATATTATCTTTCTACTGACACTCCTCCATGGGGAGTGGGATACTCTATCCCACTCCTACATGCAAAGGTCTGATATGGTTCCCACCCAAATCTCAACTTGAATTGTAATTCCCACATGTTGTAGGAGGGACCCAGTGGGAGATAACTGAATCATGTGGGAAGTTTCCCCCGGACTGTTCTAGTGGTAGTAAGTCTCAGGAGATCTGATGGTTTTATCGGGGGTTTCCACTTCTGCATCTTCCCCATTCTATCTTTGCCTGCTGCCATTCATGTAAGACATGACTTGCTCCTCCTTGCCTTCTACCATGATTGTGAGGCTTCCCCAGCCACGTGGAACTGTAAGTCCAATTAAACCTCTTCCTTTTGTAAATTGCCCAGTTTCACGTATGCTTGAAAATGGACTAATACACAGACCTTGTATTTTCCTCTGTTTAGTGTACTATTTTCCTTCACTGTTCATTTATGACCCTTATCACTGGCAAAACTGTTCTCTCCAGCTTTCCAGGACAAGCTCTTAGGTGTACCACCAGGGATCATGCCCCCCACTGCAAACTGGACCTGCTTTAACCCTCTTTACTCCCACTGTATCATTCATTCATTGAGTATATATTACTATAAAATCAAGGTCTTTAAGCAAAGCTGAGCACATAAGACTTCCAAGGATCTCACCACCTCCAATTTTCCAGCTTCATCTCCAAGCTTTACCTTCCCAACCTGCAATGGTAACCACTGTTCCCAGTGACTGGAATGTTCTTCTACTCCTGGATACCTGGCAAATCATACCCACCCTTCAAGACTCACCTCCAGCATCCACATGAAGGACTGTAAGAACTACCTAACTACCCCTGACACTGGTGAACTGTCAAAATCTGCCAAAAATCGAGCTCCATAATTCTCATTTTAAACAGATGAATCTGTTAAAATCTCTCTGAGGAGTTTCACCCATCCACATCTGCAGGCCCTGGGCATACCTACCCCAAAAATGACTGCTGCTCTAGCAAAAGGTTTCCTGTTTCAGGAAAAAAAAAAAGTTTGTCACATTCATTCAACCAAAATACACTAGGCATTTATGCCATATCATGCCCTGCCAGGGAATGAACGTAGAAAATGTAATCACCTGGTTGCTAATGGCTTCCATCTGCTATACCATCTATTTGATTTCTGTGAGGACTTCTTGTCCATTAACCAAGTGCTCTCTGAGTCCTGACTATGCCAGTTTACCAAGCCATTCCCTTGAGCTTACCTCTTCAACTTCTACATGTCTCCTGGAGTCTTTCTGCCTGGTTTCCAACCTATTATTTTGTTTATGAATCATTCTCGTATACGCTCCCTGATGCTCAGTCTACTCTTCACTGCCAGTTATCATCTGCTCCTGTCCACTCCTAGACTGACTTGGAGACACTCAGGGACCCAGTATGAACCTAACTAAACACAGTGACCTGAGGAAGCACTTTCATATCCTTGATAGAAGTCTCTTAGAAGAAAAGAGAAAAATGGAAAAGAACTGGACGTATCCTACCCAGCGGGAGCTAGAGAGAGGCCCTCAGCTAATCTCTTTGAGGGTATTAAGTAAGAGCTTTCTGATGGCTCATCTTCATTTGTTAAGCAAGTGTTCTCCAGTAACATACAAATGAACAAGAGAGCACCCCTGGTATTCAGATTAAGCAATATGTGAATCACTACAGAACCCAGGCTGAGCTTGTTGGTACATTAAGTTATTGCTGCCCTTTTTAAAAATTTAATTAAAGTGTTTGAACATTATCTCACTTTAAAGATCTAGCTTCTGAGGCTCAATTAAAATTCCAAAGTGTCAGAGTGAGAAAAAGCCCCAAGTGGAGATCTAACTTCATCCTGAGTTTTAAACATATGAAAACAGTTGGACATTTTACAATCATAACAAATCCTTTTGGAGATGGACATTATTACCCTACAATCAATTCAAGATGTTTTACAATCCTTCTGCCAGCATGTGAAACCCTTGTGTACTTCATATAAGGAGCTGGTTATGAGCTGATAATACTCACTGCAGAAGAATGAATACATCCACACCTTCCCCAACCTCATCATAATCATACTTAAGCTCAATCAGGCACTTGACACATCTTACTGTAGTGTGGGAGACTGAGAGCAAGTTGCTCAGTGGTAAACTCTCCCAGAAATGAGGCTGGCTAGTAATTTGTATTTAGAGACAGGTAGAGGAAGCAGAAGGATGAAGGAGGGAAAGGATTAATGCATCATACCTTTGTCTGTGATGTCATGCCCAGAATCCTTCACTCCCTCCACCTACCTCTGCAACACACAACTTCTCCACCGGGCAAACTCTGACTTATGCTTCAAATCCCAGTTTAAATGCTATCTCCCCTATAAAGCCTCCCTTGACTTTTCCTGGAAGGGTTAATGGCTTCCTTCTCTTCCTTCTTCTCAACAGGACAAATATTGATGAGGCATCTACAGGATGCCATGCATTGTTCAAAGTGCTTGGGATATGGCAGTGAACAAACCAAATAGTTTCTGCACTTGAATTGTTTAATGAAAAAGAGAAGGATACAAAATAAATATATATTGTATGCGGTGACAAGTTCATAAAACATAAGGCAGGGTAATGGAGATAGAGCATGGCAGAGGCAGAGAGGGGGCTATGCTACAGACAGCTATCAAGGAAGGCTTCTCTAACAAGGTGTGAATCTGTGAAAGGAGATCTGAATAAGTAATCGGCGAGTCTGATGAGGAAAATGGCATTCTATTCTTTGACAAGAGAAAAAAGGTACAAAGAGCTTGGGGCACGGACTAACAGAAGCTAGACATGCCTGTGAACAACAGGGAGCCCATTGTGGCTGAGCTGAGTGACAATGCAGTAGGGGCAGGAGATGAGGTCAGAAGGGCAGGCAGGAGCCAGATCCCATAGAAACACAGCCTTGGCAAGGCCTTAGGATTTTGTTATAAATTAGTGGAGAAGCAATTTAAGAGTGCTAACCAAAGGAGTGACATGATATTACTCATTTCTTCTATAATACATATTATGGTGTGCTGTAACTGTTGAGTGATCTGTCTCTCACAAGGGTGCATCTCAATCTCCCCAGCTCCTAGCACAGCACCTAGTTTACGATAGGTATTTAATAATATTTTAGAGAAGAAAAGAGCAGAAGGAATAAAAGACCCTAAACTGACCACAAGCATACAGAGCATACAGGACTGTCTGCTTTCCATTAATATTTGTCAGGGAAGGATTAGCCTCATAAATTCTATATATACCTGTGGTTAACTTACATCAGCCTTTCAAAACATCACTGTTCTCCAAGCACAAGAATAAGCAACGATTCTAGTCTCCCAGAAACAACAAAGCATTAAGAGTTGACACTGAAAAAGGTTGCTCAAAATTCCTGTAACCAGAAATTTGGGGCCCTCAAATCAGCCTTCAAAACTGACACAGGGTCCAAATTCCACTGCCACTACAGTCTAGATTGAGAACCTTATCTCATTCTCCTGTAAGACCTACTGCAGATCCTCCTGAGGCTTGCCTGAAAGGAGCTCAAGGAATCAAGCGGATCATTTATTTGTCCCTTAGGCACCATACAACTATAGTTAATAACTCTTTATGTCCCCAAAGTCTTCTGGAAGATGAAAAATGAAACTATTTTGAACCCCTGGAGTTGCTAGACTTAGTATATTTCAGATCCTTTGCAAAAAAGTGGGAAAGGATCTCTACAAATTCTCATGGCTTTCTTCCAGTTTAAGGTGTCTGAATTGCAATCAGATAACCCACTCATTTCTGGGGTCTACACTGGCTTAAAGAAGGGGAACTTATCAATAAAGGCTGAACGTTGTATTTTTCATTTACTGGACAGCTCAGAGGTTATTTATCTTACCCTCATCTGAAACTTTTAGACAATTTTAAAAGCCTCATGTAACAATTTAGAAACAGACATTGCAGTTGTCCAGTCCCTCTTTCTGCCTCTGAGTCTTGACAAGTAGAGAGCTCCCAGGCACTGCCCTCAGTGTACCACAGGCCCAACTGGACAGCTTTGCAGCATTTAAACAACAGCCTTTATCAGGAGGTGTCTTATTGCTGACCTCAGAAAGACAAAGTACAGGTACCAATCATGAATGAAACACTGTAACTGGGTTAAACGCCACCAAGCCTTGCCTCTCACTGCCTGTTCTCTGACAACCTCACCTATTCCTCTATGTTCAGGTGTCCAAGACTCTGCTGCTTTTGTCTAGACTGAAAGTCCAGCATGGCCTTGAATCAGTGCTGTACATGCAGCATTTTTCAGTGTTTTTAGCATAGTAGGTCAACTAAATAGCATTAAAAATAACTCCAAAGCACTGCATGATAAAAGTGAGTTTGGGAAATGCTGGGCAAGTAAGTTTAAAGAGCCAATAAAAAATACTGGTTAAGAAAATGTGCTGAGGAGCCAGGGTTTGACTCTGAGGTCCATCACTTTACTAGCTGGGTGACTCTTGGCAAATCAACCAACAATCTGTGCTTCAGTTTCCTCATCTGTGAAGAAGGGGTGATAATACCTTATTGCTTTGTACAGATAAATGCTACCATGCATTTGAAGTACGTAGCACAGGGCCTAGTACTTTATTACATGATTTGAAGAGCTCTCAATATGCTAATATTTATTGTGATTTTCCAACAAAGAGAGTCGTGCTTCCCAAATGTATTTCACCTTATAACTCTTCTTTTCTAAGGGTGGCTTACATGCCCAGTGGCCCTTGGGACATATTTAGGGAAATTCCCCAAGCTAGACAATGATATGTGCCCTGAGTCAGGCTAGAATTACATCAGTCTCAACATATCCAACTCAGCAAAACTGTAATTACTACCGTGAACTAATACTAAAAGTAAGAGATGAAAAATGCTATTTAAAGATAACTCACCAGTTAAAATCATTAAATGTCTTTTCAATCTGATTTTAAATTCTTCAAATTTGGTTTTGCATTGTGGCTCTGCCACTTTCTGTCTGTATGACTTTGGACAAATTACTCAACATCTCTGAAGAGCAGTTTCCCAAATCCAAAGATTAAAAAAATAGCAGGGGTTGATTCTCTGGTATGGGATAAAACAGACTTTAAACAAACAACATTAAAAAAGGACAAAGAAAGGCATTAACATATGCAGAAGAGTTCAATTCAACAAGAAGACTGACTTATCATAAATAGATATGCATCCAAAAATGGAGCACCCAGATTCATAAAACAAGTTATTTTAGATCTACAAAAAGACTTAGAAAGCCACACATAATAGTTGGCGACTTCAGCACCTCACTGATAGTATTAGATCACTGAAAAAGAAAACTAACAAAGAAATTCTAGACTTAAATTCAACACTTACCAATTGAAACTAACAGATGTCTATAGAATACTCCACCCATCAAACACAGAATACACATTTTTCTCATCTGCACATGGGACATTCTCTAAGATCAACCACATGCTTTTCCATGAAGCAAGTCAAAGCAATGATACTCTCAGGCCACAGTGGAATAAAAATACAAATCAATACCAAGAAGATCTCTAAAAATCACACAACTACATGGAAATTAAACAACTAGTTCTTGGCCAGGTGTGGTGGCTCACACCTGTAATCCTAGCACTTTGGGAGGCCAAGCCAGGTGAATCACAAGGTCAGGAGATCAAGACCATCCTGGCCAACATAGTGAAACCCTGTCTCTACTAAAAATACAAAAATTAGCTGGGCTTGGTGTTGCATGCCTGTAACCCCAGCTACTCAGGAGACTGAGGCAGAAGAATTGCTTGAACCAGGGAGTTGGAGGCTGCAGTGAGCCAGGATCGTACCACTGCACTCCAGCCTGGTGACAGAGCGAGACTCCATCTCAAAACAAAACAAAAACAAACAAACAAACAAATCAACTAGTTCCTAATTGACTTTCGAATAAACAATGAAAGTAAGGCAGAAATAAAAAAAAAATATTTAAAACAGAGACACAACATATCAAAATATCTGAGAGGCAGCAAAAGCAGTATAAAGAGGAAACACGTACATCAAGAAGTTAGAAATATCTCAAATCAACAATCTAACATAACAGTTAGAGGAACTAGAAAAGCGACAACAAACTAACCCCAAAGTAAGCAGAAGAAAATAAGTAACTAAAATCAGGAGAGAACTGATGGAAATTGAGATCCAGAGATCCATACAAAGGATCAACAAAACCAAAGATTGGTTTTTTTGAAAGGATGAAGAAGACTGATAGACCGCTAGCTACACTAACAAAGACAAAAAAGAGAAGATCCAAATAAGCACAATCCGAAATCACAAAGGTGACATTACAACTGATATCAAAGAAATACAAAAGATCCTCAGAGACCATTATGAACACCTTTATGCACTCAAACTCAAAAATCTAGAGGAAACAGATAAATTCCTGGGCACACACAACTTCCCAAGATTGAATTAGGAAGAAATTGAAATCCTGAACACACCAACATCAAGATCCGGAATTTAGTCAGTTAAAAAAAATTACCAACCAAAAAAAAAAAAACCCTAGAGCAAACAAACTCACTGCCAAATTCCAAACGTACAAAGAAGATTTGGTACCAATCCTACTGAAACTATTCCAAAAAATAAATTAGGAAGGACTCCTCCCTAACTCATTCTAAGAAGCCAGCATCACCCTGATACCAACATCTGGCAAAGACACAACAAAAAATGAAAACTATAGGCAAATATCACTAATGAACACAGATGCAAAAATCCACAACAAAAAAACTAGCAAACTGAAACCAGAAGCACATCAAAAACTTGATTCTTCATGATCAAGTGAGCTTTAATCTTGGAATGCAAGGTTGTTTTAATGTATGCAAATCAATAAATGTGATTTAACATATAAACAAGACTAAAAACAAAAACCATATGATCATCTCAATAGATGTAGAAAAGGCTTTTGGTAAACTCCAATATCCCTTCATGATGAAAACCTTTAACAAGCTAGACATCAAAAACATAGACATCAAAGTAGTAAGAGCCATCTATGACAAACCGACAGCCAACAACATTCTGATCAGGTAAATACTGGAGGTATTCCCTTTAAGAACTGGAACAAGACAAGGACGCCCATGCTCACCATTCCTATTCAACATAAGACTGGAAGTTCTCGCCAGAGCAATATGGCAACAGAAATAAATAAAAGGCATCCAAAGATGAAAAGAAGGATTTAAATTTTCTCTTTGCTGACATGATTCCATACCTAGAAAACCCTAAAGACTCCACTAAAAGACTCCTATAACTGATACATGACTTCAGTAATCTTTCAGGATATAAAATCAATGTATAAAAACCAGCAGCATTTCTATATACCAATAATGTTCAAACTGAGGGTCAAATCAAGAACTAAATCTCATTTACAATAGCCACACAAAAAAAAAATACCTAGGAATAAATCTAACCAAGGTGAAAGATCTCTATAGGGACAACTATAAAACACTGTTAAAAGAAATCATAGATGACACGAACAAATAGAAAAACATTCCATGCTCATGAATTGAAAGAATCAACATTGTTTAAATGGGCACATTGCCCAAAGCAATCTACAGATTCAATCTATTCCTAACAAACTATCAATGTCATTTTTCACAGAATTGGAAAAATTACTAAAATTCATATGGGATCAAAAAGAGCCCAAATAGTCGAAAAAATACTAAGCAAAAAGAACAAAGCTGAAGGCATCATATTACCTGACTTCAAACTAAAATCAGGAGAGAACTGATGGATATTGAGATCCAGAAATTCAGACAAAGGATCAACAAAAAGGTATAAGCTATAAGACTATAGTAACAAAAATAGCAAGGTACTGGTATGAAAACAAACATATAAACCAATGAAACAGAATGAAGACCCTGAAAATAAAACTACATACCTACAATCATCTGATCTTTGATAAAGCTAACAAAAATAAGCAATGGGGAAAGAGCTCCCCATTCAATAAATGCTGCCAGGATAGCTGACTGGTCATATGCTGAAGAATGACACAGGATCCCTACCTTTTACCATATATAAAAATTAAGATAAAGGACTTAAGTGTAGGACCTCAAATTATAAAAATCCTAGAAGAAAAACTAGGAAATATCATTCTGGACATTGGCTTTGGCAAAGAATTTATGGCTAAGACCTCAAAAGCAATTGTAGCAAAAACAAAAATTAACAAGTGGGACCTAATTAAACTAAAGAGCATCTGCACAGCAAGAGAAACTATCAACAGAGTAAAAAGACAACCTACAGTAAAACAACCTACAGTGATTCTGAGAATCACTACAGAATGGAAGAAAATATTTGCAAAGTATACATCTGACAATGATCTAATAACTAGAATCTACAAGGGACTTAAATCAACAAGCCAAAAACAAATAACCCCATTTAAAAAAATAAGAAAAGGACATGTACAGATACTTCTTAAAAGAAGACATTCAAGTGGCCAAAAGACATAAGAAAAAATGCTCTACATCACTAATCATTAGAGAAATGCAAACCACAGCCGGGCACAGTGGCTCATTCCTATAATCCTAGCACTTGGGGAGGCCGAGACAGGTGGATCACCTGAGGTCAGGAGTTTGAGACCAGCCTGACCAACATGGTGAAAGAAACCCTTTCTCTACTAAAAATACAAAAATTAGCTGGGCATGGTGGTGGGCACCTGTAATCCCAGCTACTTGGGAGGCTGAGGCAGGAGAATCACTTGAACCAAGGGGGCAGAGATTGCAGTGAGCCGAGATCATGCCACTGCATTCCAGCCTGGGCGACAGGGAGAGACTCTGTCTCAAACAAAAACAAAAAAATAAGAGAGAAAGAAATGCAAACCAAAACCACAATGGGCTACCATCTCACACTAGTCAGAATGGACACTATTAAAAAGTCAAAAAAATAATAGATATTGGCAAGGTTGTGGAGAAAAAAATAACATTTATACACTGCTGGTAAGAACGTAAAGAATATAAATTAGTTCAGCCACTATGCAAGGCAGTTGTTTGGTGATTTCTCAAAGAACTTAAAACAGAACTACCATTTGACTCAGTAATCCCTTTACTGGGTATATATCCAAACGAAAACAAATCTTTCTAACAAAAAGACACATGAGCTGGTAAGAATGTAAAGAATGTAAATTAGTTCAGCCATTGTGCAAGGCAGTTTGGCAATTTCTCAAAGAACTTAAAACAGAACTACCATTTGACTCAGCAATCCCTTTACTGGGTATATATCCAAATGAAAACAAATCTTTCTAACAAAAAGTCATGTTCATTACAGCACTAGTCCCAACAGCAAAGACATGGAATCAATCTAGGTTCCCACCAACAACGGACTGGACAAAGAAAATGTGGTACATATATGCCATGGAATACTATGCATCCATAAAAAAAATGAAATCATGCCCTTTATAGTAACATGGATATAGCTGGAGGACATTATCCTAAGTGAATTAAAACAAGAACAGAAAACCAAATACGGCATGTTCTCACTTATAAACGGAAGCCAAACATTGGGTACATATGGACACAAAGATGAGAACAATAGACAGTGGGGGCTGTTTAGAGGGTGGAGGCAAGGGCTGAAAAACTTCCTATTAGGTACTGTGCTTAGCACCTGGGTAACAGGATCAATCATACTCCAAACCTCAGCATCACACAATATACCAACGTAGTACACCTGCATATATATATATACCATGAACCAAAAATGAAAGTTGAAATTTAAAAAAATGCTTATCATATCTTAATGGTGATAAAGACAAACTGATATAATGAATGTAAAATAGTTAATATATTCTAAGAATCAATCAAATTTGCTTTCCTTTTCATCATGTCTCAAGAGAAGTGCAAATTCAGCCTGAAAGCTGATACCATTTAAGGGTAGACAGACCAACATTCCAGTTTTTAGCTCAAGATTCATCTGTGAATAATGCTAGAGTCAAAAAGCACAAAATGAATTCATTTTGTCTTTTTAACAATAGGTAATCATGTTTTGAATGCTGGAAATAGCTATGGAGCATTCCTACCTCTTGTTGGTTTTAATCAAGATAAACTCAAGACACTGAATATATAATATTCAGAAAGAGATAAATTATTCCATATTCCCAAAGCTGAGAGCTGAGTACCCAGAATCAAATCAGGGCAGAACTAAAAGAAACAAATGAGCCAGCAATGGTTTTTTTATCACATCCTCTTCAAACTCATCATGTATATCTACTATTTCTACAGAGCCAATTCTACTAAACCTACAATGACTACACAGACTTTCAAGGAAAGTTATTCTAGGATAATTTATGGTCCTATTTCCCAGTTAGTCAACAACACATCCCAAGAATTCCATGATTTCAGAGACTAAACCCAAACTTCTGGACTAAGAATTACCTCTAAAGTCAGCCTAAAATTATCTATCAGAGTATATGTTCCCCCGACTCTAACTGTAGAAAATATGGCCACCCATGGCCATAGGAAAAGTGAAATGTCCTTGGAGTAACTTGTGGAAAATATAATAAAACTTCAAAAATAAGCTCTATTTTGAAGGTATGATATATGGAATCAATTTAGCTTTCAGCTAGTTCCATCTCTTTGCTCTGCTATTTCCTTCATCCTTTCCCAATCTGAAGAGTACCTAATCCAAACCATGATTTCTGAACTGACCTCCTCCTTTAACTAGCAAAACAAATGCCAGCATGCTAAATGAATGTTTTGCACAACTACCTCTCTCTAAAAATAACCATCTTAGCATGTTGCTTTACTGTATAAAGAAGAATTAATACCAATTCATGTCAAAATATTTTTTTAAAAAACTGAATGAGAGGGAATTCTTCCAAACTCATTCTATGAGACCAGCATTACACTGACAAAGCCAGATAAGGATACACATATACAAAACAATGAAAACAAAAATGATAACATAAACTACAGACCCATCATATGCCTTATGAACATAGATGCAAAAATTCTCAACAAAATACTAGCCAAGTGAAGGCAACAGTATATCAAAAATGATCCTTCAACATGATCAAATGGGATTCATCCTAGGGATGCCAGGATGGTTCACCTATGCAACTCAGTAAGCATAATACAGCACATGAACAGAATGAAGGAAAAAAACATATGATCATCTCAACAGATGCAGAAAAAAGCATTTTAAAACATTTAACATTCCTTCATGTTGAAAATTCTCAACAAATTAGGTATAAAAGGTACATACCTCAATATAATAAAGGTCACATATAGCAAACCCACAGCTAATATCATACAGAATGAGGAAAAGCAGAAAGCTTTCTCTCTGCAATATGGAAAAAGATAATCTGGAACAATCGGTCACCACTTTTGTTGAACATATTACTGGAAGTCCTAGCCTAAATAATAAAGCAAAATAAAGAGCATCCAAACTAAAGTGGAGAAAATTAAATTGTCCCTGCTTCCGGACAACATAATTTTATATATTATATAAAACCTCAGAAACATCACCAGAAAAACTATAAGAACTAAGAAACAAATTCAATAACATCTCAGACTATAAAATCAACAGGCAAAATCAGCAACATTTTCATATGCCAATAATGAATTATTTGAAAGATAAATCAAGAAAGCAATCCAATTTACAATAACTACAAAAATAATTACCCAAGAAAAAATTTGACCAAGGAGGTAAAAGATCTCTACAATGAAAACTATAAAACACTGATGACAGAAATTGAAGAGGACACAAAAAATGGAAAGATGATCAAATTTCATGGATTGGAAGAATTAATATTGTTTAAATATACATACTACTGAAAGTAATCTACAGATTCCAGGCAATCCCTATCAAAATACTAAGGACATTCTTCACAGACATAGAAAAAAAAATCCTCGAATTAGTATGGAACCACAAAACATTTCAAATAGCCAAAACAATATTGAGCAAAAAGAAAGCTAGAGACATCACACTACCTCACTTCAAAACATACTACGAAGCTATAATAACCAAAGAGACATGATACTGGCATAAAAACGGACATATGTGACAATGGAATAGGATTTGAAACAAAGGTGTCAAGTAAACACAATGGAGATAGGACAGACTCTCCAATAAATGGTGCTGGAAAAACTAGATACCAAAATGCAAAATAACAAAATCGGACCCTTACTTCTTACCATATACAAAAATTAACTTGAAATGGGCTAAAGTCATAAGACCCAAAACTATGAAAGTACTAAAAGAAAACATATGAGAAAGCTCCATGATAGTGGTCAAGGCAAGGATTTTTTTGGATAAAAGCTCAAAAGCATAATCAATAAAAGCAAATATGGACAAATAGGATTGTATCGAACTAAAGGCTTCTGCACATCAAAGGAAACAATCAACAGAGCAAACAGACAACCTACAAAATGAAAGAATATATTTGTAAATTATACATCTGATAAGGGGTTAACGTAAAAGATATATAAGAAACTCAAAAAACTCAATTAAAAAAAAAAAACAGTTACTTCTACACTGCTGGTGGGAATGTAAACCAGTAAAGCTGCTGTGGAAAAAAGTATGTAGATTCCTTAAAGAACTAAGAGTAGAACTACCGTTTGATCCAGCAATCCCACTACTGGGTATCTACCCAGAGGAAAAGAAGTCATTTTACAAAAAAGAAACTTGCACATGCATGTTTATAGCTGCATAATTAGCAATTGCAAAAATATGGAACCAACCCAAATGTCCATCAATCAACAAGTAAATAAAGAAACTGTGGTATATATACACTACGGAATACTACTCAGCCATAAAAAGAAATGAAGTAACAGAATTTGCAGTGATCTGGATGAAACTAGAGACTTTTATTCTAAGTGAAGTAACTCAGGAATGGAAAACCAAACACTATATGTTCTCACTGATATGTGGGAGCTAAGCTATGAGGATGCAAAGGCATAAGAATGATACAATGGACTTTGGGGACTTGGAGGAAGAGTGAGAGGAGGGTGAGGGATAAAAGATTGAAAATAGGGTGCAGTGTATACTGCTCATGTGATGCGTGCTCCAAAATCTCACAAATCACCACTAAAGAACTTACTCATATAACCAAATACTACCTGTACCCCAATAACTTATAGAAAAATGAAAATAAATAAAAAATGTTTTAAAGCCCAGTTAACAAACAGGCAAAAGACATGAGTAGACATTTCTCAAAAGAAGACATATAAATGGCTAACAGATATATGAAAAAAAAAGCATGACATCACTAATCATCAGGGAAATACAAATTAAAACTACAATGAGATATAATGGATACTCTCAAAAAAATAAAACATAGCAAGTGCTGGCAAGGATGTGGAGAAAAAGAAATCCTCACACACTGCTGATGGGAATGTAAATTAGTACAGCCATTATGGAAAACAGTATGGAGGTTCCTCGAAAAACTAAAAATGGAACTATCATATGACCCAGCAATCCCACTACTGAGTACATATACAAAGGAAGTGAAATCAGTATGTCAAAGAGCTATGTGCACTCTCACGTTATTGCAGCATTATTCACAATGGCAAAGCTATGGAATCAATGTAAATGTCCATCAATGAATGAATACATTTAAAATATGTGGTATATATATACAATGGAATACTATTAAACCACAAAAAAGAATAAAATCCTGTCATTCGTGGCATCTTAGATGAACCTGAAAGATATTAAGTGATATAAGCCTGGCAGAGAGACAAATACAGCATGATCTCACTTATATGTGAAATCTAAAAAGCTGTTCACATAAAAATAGAGTAGAATAGTGGTTACCAGAGGATGGGCAGGGGAGGAAGCAAGGAGGGAGGGAAAGAGACTGGTCAACTTTTATAAAGCTACAATTATATAGGAAGAACAAGTTCTAGTGTTCTATTGTATAGTTGGATAACTAAAGTTAACAATAATGTACTGTATATTTCAAAATAGCTAGAAGAGGTTTTTGAATGTTCTCATCACAAATAAATTATAAATGTTTAAGATAATTGATATGCTAATTACCCTGATTTGATAATAACATAATGTATAGATATATCAAAACATCACATTGTACCCCATAAATATGTACAATTATGTGCCAGCTACACTTTTTTTTAAAGAATTTTAAATATTTGTTGATTCAGTTAGAATAACAATAATAAAACTACTTTCACCAACACCCAAATCCCTACTCACTGGTAAAAATTTTCAAGTGCCCATCCAATCTTGTTTCCAATTCTTCAGGAGGAGGTGAAGCAAGATGGCTGAATAGAAGCCTACACCAATTATCTTCCCTGCAGTAACACCAAATTTAATAACTAACTACACACATAAAAAAGCATTTTTATAAGTACCAAAAATCAGGTGAGCAATCACAGTACCTAGTTTTAACTTCATATCACTGAAAGAGGCACTGAAGAAGGTAAGAAAGAGTCTTGAATTGCTGACCCCAACCCTCCCCCAGCCCCTAGCAGCAGCCACATAGCAAAAAGAATCTGTGCACTCAGGAGAGAGAGAGTACAACTATTGTGGGACTTTCCTCTGGAACTCAGTGCTGCCAATGGGCAGAACTCAGCCAATGCCCACAGTGGGAGCATTTAGTCAAGCTCTAGCTAGACAGGAATCCCCAATCCCAGTGGTCAGATTCTGAGTTTCAGCAACCCTTGCCACCATGGGCTAAAGTCTCTGGGTTCCTAAGTAAACATGAAAGGCAGTCTAGGCCACAAGGACTGCAACTTGTAGGCAAGTCTTAATATTGTGCTGCACTCAGAGCCAGCTAACTTGGGGGCCATGGGACCTAGTTAGACACCAGCTCGGGTGGCCAAGGGAGTGTTTGCACCAGCCCTCCCACAACCCCAGGCAGTACAGCTCACAGCTCCAGGAAAGACTGCTTCCTTCTGCTTCAGGAGAGGAAAAGTAAGAGTAAAGAAGACTTTGCCTTACAACTTGGATGCCAGCTCAGTCACAGTACAGCAGGGGACCAGGCAGAGTCCTGAGGCCCCTATTCCAGGCCCTAGCTCCCAGATGACATTTCTAGATATACCTTGGGCCAGAGGGGAACCCGCTGACTTGAAATAAAGGACCCAGTCCAGGCAGTATTCATCACCTGCTAACTAAAGAGCCCATGGACCCTGGGTGAGCCTTGGATGAGACTCTGAGACATGCTGGCTTCAGGCATGACCCAGCACATTCACAGCTATGAAGAGAGACTCCTGCTTGAAATAAGTAAAGGGAAGAGTAAAAAGGATTTTCTCTTACAGCTTAGGTACCAGCTTGGCCACAGTGGGATAGAGCACCAAGCAGGCTATTGGGGTCCCCAATTCCAGGCTGTGGCTCTTAGATGGCATTTCTGGAACTACTCTGGGCCAAAGGGAAGCCTATTGCCCTGAAGGATGAGTCCCAGGTGAGGCAGCATTCGCCACAAGCTAAATGAAGAGCACTTGGGCCTTAAGGGAACATTGGTGATAGCCTCGCACTACTCCCCACGGGCCTATGGTGGTGGACACAGGGAAAGATTCCTGAACCTGGGAAAAGGGGAAGGAAAACTGGAAAGATTCTTTGTCTTACATTATGGGTGCCAGCTCAGTCACAGGTAGATAATGAACCAGGTAGATTTCTAAGGTTTCTGACTCCAGGCCCTGGCTCCCAGATGGAATCTCTGAACCAGCCAGAGCCTAGGGAAACTTGCTGCATAGAAGGGAAGAACACAGATCTGGCTGGCTGCACCACCTGCTGATTGCAGAGCCCTAGGGCCTTCAGCAAACACAGGCAGTAGACAGGTAGTGGTTATAGTGGGCCTTGGGCAAGACCCAGTGCTGTGCTGGCTTCAGTCTGACCCAACACAGTCCCAGAGGTGGTGGCCATGGGGGTGCTTGTGTCCCCTCTCCCCCAGCTCCAGACCACTCAGAACAGAGAGAGACTTCATTTTTGGGGGAAGAAAATAAGGGAAGAGAACAAGTCTCAGCCTGCCAATCCAGAGAATTCTCCAGATCTTATCCAAAACCACCAAGATGATACCTCTATGAGTTCGCAAGAACTAAAGCATTACTGGGTTTAAGGTGCCTCCTAATGCAAATTCAGCTACAGTGAACAAAAACTTAGATCACAACACCCAAGTCCCTTCAAATACCTGGAAAGCCTGTACAAAAGGATAGGTACAATCAAGCCCAGACTATGAAGACTACAATGAATACCTTCAGTGCCTGGGAACTGATGAATAATCACAAGCATCAGGTCCATCCAGGAATATATGACCCCACCAAAAAAAACCTAAATAATATACCAAGGACCAGCCTCAGAGAGATAGAGATATCTGATGTTGTAGACAGAAATTTCAAAACAGTTGTTTTAAGGAAACTCAAAGAAATTGAAGATAGGAGAGAGATCCAAGATGGCCGATTAACAACAGCTCAGAGTTGTAGCTCCCAGTGAAAGCACAGAGAGCGAGTGGACGCCGCACTTTCAGACGAATTTTTGTTGCCCACAAACCAGGAGATTCCCGGCGGAGGAGCCACACGGGTCGCCAGCGCGACTTTTTTGGCCGGCGCGGCTATTTTGCCGGCGCCCCAGCACGGCGCTTCTCGGCGCAGAGTATACGGGACGACTCCGGCTCGGCTGGTCCCGTCCCCACAAGAACAGCAATTGGAAGCGCTGAGGACTGAGAGTTGCACAGTAAGCACAGCTGAACAGGGAAGGTCCAGCTGTGCGGGGAAGGGGCGTCCGCCAAAGGAAAACTAAGAAACAGAAAAAACTTCATCACCGGGCGGAGAGATCCAAAATGGCTGATTAACAACAGCCTAGGATTGTAGCTCCCAGTGAAAGCACAGAG
>CAUYLG010004645.1:0-41578 GCA_963573385.1 Cacajao melanocephalus
GAGATAGAAAATTAACAAGGATATCCAGGACTTGAACTCAGACCTGGAACAAGTAAACTTAACAAATATTTATAGAACTCTCCACCCCAAATCCACAAAACATACATTTTTCTCAGTATCACATTACACCTATTTTAAAAGTGACCACACAATTGGAAGTAAATTACTCCTCAGCAATTGCATAGCATTTCACAGGTTTAAGTAAAACACTGGCTGGCTGCTTGTTTGTTATTTTCATTCCTTATTCCTTCCTGTCTCCATTGTTAAGCACAATTATTGGCATAAAAGAGGTTTTTAATACCCATTTTTAGACTGCATTCTAGCCTGGGCAATAGAACAAGTATCCCGTTCTCTCTCTCTCTTTCTCTTCCTCTTTCTTTCTCTCTTACATTCTTTGTTTCTTTTTTCTTTCTTTCACTCTTTTTATTTCTTCTTTTCCCTCTTTTTCTTTCTTTCAAAAAAATAAATAAAAAAAAAAGAATTTCCACATATGATTTTTTTATTATTGGGGACACAATTTAGTTTATAACCTAATGTCAAACATGGAAAGAAAGCAAAGAAAAAAACACGTTAAATGCAGAACAGAAAATGCTAAACAGAATGAGATGACCTAAAAGTATACAATAAGCAAGTTGCTAGGTTTTACTTTTAAACTTCCAAATAACTACAATATGCACCATTTCCATGAGGCAGAGGAGAATGGATCTCATTTTCTGCATTAGATAAGAGGTAATAAACCCTGTAAGTACTTACACAGTCTTGGTGGAAATACACTAGCATTCTCTTTTCTAAAAAAGATACATATTCTACAGGAGTGCATCCTCATTTTTAAACTACAGCTCTTTGTAATGTCAACTTTTAGGGTTATTCAGCAACATAAATTAGTTATTTATTTTCTAATAGAAAAGTCTTCCTTAAACATCTTATGGTGGAGGAAGCTTCCAAAAAAGATGCAAGGTAATATGGCCATGAGCTTGAATTATATTTCTCTTATCTTATTCACTTGTCACATTCATCTATGCACTAGGCATTGAGCTGGGCATTTTAATGGGCTGACATTTTTCAGACTAAATTATGCTGTGATATCTTGATATCTGCTCTATTTTTTGTAAGTATAAAATAAAGCATACAGATTTTGTTGCAATTTTCATTCAGTGGAATCATAATTGTATTTAGGTAGTCTTATTATATCACAGTGATTTTTCTACAGAAATAAGATGCTGTTCTTTCACTCAATGAGTTTTTACACTGGTAGGAAAGACTGAAATATTAAAAAAAAAAAAAAAAAAGGAACCAAATACATAAAGTGCTACTGGGACAGATTAAAAGTAGCTGCCGATTTTTTGATTCTTTTAAAAGTGTGGGCCTATTTTCTGCCCCCTTGGTTTTTGCGTGAGCTTCATGATGCCTGCCTAATAGAGAACAGTGAAAGGCAGTTTTCAAGCCCAGACGTTAAGGGAATGGTAACGTCTACTTCTCTCCTTTGGGACACTTGCTGTGTAACCCAGTCGCCATGTCATGAGAAAGCATAAGCAGCTACACAGGAAAATTTATTTGGAGAAAAAGCAAGACCCCTGCCAAGAATCTCAGTTGAAATTCCAGCCAAACTCCAGCATGAACTTGTCAGCCATTTGAGTGAGAAAATAAATTCCATGACATGAAGCTGAGAAGAACCGTTCCTGCTGAGCCCTGTCCACATTTCAGATTGTAGCAAAATAAATGATTCTTATTGCTTTAAATCATAAAGCTTTAGTGAATAAATACCAGAACATCCATAAACTTCTATGAAGGAAATGTCCTGAGAGCCATGAAAACAAATATAATAACATCTGATTTTCTCTGAAGGTTTAACAAAAAATGCTCTCATTTAAATATATTGTTATATTAAAAGATAAGCTCTCAGATTATAAGAGTATCACTGGATAGGCATTTGAAAAGAGCATATGTTTTCTACTTGATTGGGCTAAATCATAGCTATTTGTGAAATACCACAAATGTTTGGGCATGTGTACATAAATTCTAGATTGGAATTTTTGTTTTACAAATACTTTCACACTTGTCCACTTTTTAATCCATAAAATCCTAAGAATGAGTTTTTGTAGGCATCAACTTTCAGTTTTTATATTACATTTGAAAATTATAATGTTTGGTTATTATATACTTCTTTCTTAGGTTTTTAAATTGCATTTTCCAGTCCTTTATGTTTGTCTCTTTAAAGTAACATATTTCTGGACTTTGTTTCTTTGTAATTTGGCAGTTTTTAGCTTTTCATAGAGTAATTTATTTATTTGCATTTGTAGCTCTGATTAATATATTTGGTTTTATGTTTTCCTCTGTCTTATTAAAATAGATGAGAACCTAGTTTTTATTTCAGATATTCTCAAAAGTACAAGATGGAGTCCATGCCAACTTTTTTCTATTTCATAATATTAATTACCACAGGAAATCAATAGAAGAACAGACATAAATGTTATGTTAATCTTTTTTGCAGAAATTTTATTGTTTAGAAAGTGCTTTTATAAATAGTATTTTCTCATTCTTATTAATGTTATTTTATTCTCATTTATACTTGATGAAATTAAGATTAAGAGGTTTATTGATTTGTTAAAGTCACATCACCAGTGGTTGTGAAGTGGACTCAAATGCATGTCTTCCTCATAGAAAGAGAGAAGCCAAAATACCTTTGTTCTGTGCACTCTACCATAGTCATGTAGGGAGCAAGTGTTGGGGTATGGGATAGTTGGTTCCTAATTCTGTCCACATGGACAGCCTTTCATCTGGGGGACACTTGTGGTCACTAGTCAACCCCCAACTCTCCATTCCAGCATTAGCCAGTAGAGGAGGTGTGATTCATCCGACTGCTCAGTTTGGGAAGACGGATGAGGTGAATCAGCCAGTCATGCCCGTCTCCCTTCTGAGTGTAGCTGCCAGCCCACCACGCACAGGGTCCCTTCTTGGTTTCTCCAGGCCAAGTGTTTTGGAACCCATGTGTCAACCCTGTCAGTAGACACCTGCCTGGGTCCAATACTTTTGGTGAGTAGGTCATCAATCCATCACAATCAGTGATTCTGATACCTGAATACCACTTGTCCATACATGAAATCCCCTTCTCCATCACTGGATTCATTAATAATAAAGGGAATATTCTGTTCTCCCAACTGCCTAATTTCTGGGTTTTATTCCTTTGTCAGTTCAGAATGCAGACATAAAAGAGGTATGTTAGGTGTGTTATTTGTAGGGGAGACCTCTTGAACCTCAAGAGCAAATGTGTGAAAACAATTTGAATCTTCTTTCTTAATTTGGATCTTGTGGGGGAGATGACCTACAGTAGCCTATAACTATGACAACACTGTTATCTCATCTGCAGTAACAAACGTCAGCTCTCAAAAGGTTTCCTTCACTAGTTCAAAATTAGGTCAGCAAAAGCTCACAGTGATCGAAATAATTTGAGGAGAGGAAGATTATATTTAAATGATCCTTAAAACAAAGGCAATCCACTTAGTCAGCTAAGCCATTTAAGGAACCGTTTTGGGGCTAAGATGTGATAACACAAGTATGTGAATATTCTATAACCTCATCATCTTAACTTCTGTTTCAGGTCAGAATTTAAAAGCACAGAGCTTTGTGAAAATGAACTGCATATACCCATGCACTGTGGCATTTCCGAATCAGAACATGGAAAAGCAAAATGGCAATACTTTTATTCAACAAATGTTTCGCTAGTGCCAACCGTATGTAATTAACTGAAAGAGGGACACAAAATAAATTAGAGATGGACATTGACCACCAAGAGTTTATTCTCTGAAAGGAAATATGACAAGTGCATACAGTTCTAAAATATATGGTAAAATATGTTTTGCCTTAAAAACCTACAGTTAAACTATGATGGGGATTTGGAAAAGGAGGGCTGCTTTCATTTTGGGCAGAGGAGGGTAGAGGATAAAGGAAAGAAGAGAAGAGACAGCATTGACGTTGGGTCTGAGGACTAAGGGAGAGATTTTAGGTGGAAAGTCAGGGGGAACCTCCAGGAAAAGCCAATGAGTTAGAGTGGACTGAATTAATACCATCATGGAAGAGATCTTTCTCTTAATTTCCAAATAATTTAAAATAAACTGTAACAGAAGCTCACAGTACATGCCACACACATCTAGGAGTGAGCAGAATGAGGAGTCAAAACAAGAAACAGGAAATGGCTCCACTCATGTGGCACAAAGAGCCCCTAAGGGGAATTAAAATAAGATTTAGACAAGGAGATGGGCACAGGTTATTGAGGGTTGGGAATATGAAAGCAGAGAGTATCGCTTCTTGGCCTTTTGGCTAAGATCAAGTGAAAGTAGAGAGTTTGGATTGCCTCTTCTTATTATTATTATTATTCTCCTCCTCCTCTTTCTCCTCCTCCTTCTTCTTCTTTTCTTTTTTTCTGTGTTTCTGGGTTCACTCTGTCACACAGGTTGGAGTACAGTGGTGTAATTAGAGCTCACTTCAGTCTCAACCACCTCAACTCAAGCGATCCTTCCATCACAGCCTCCCAGAGCTGAGACCACAGGTGTGTGCCACCAGGCCTGACTAATTTTTAATATTTTCTTCTAGAGATTGGGTCTTGTTATGTTGCCCAGGCTGGTCTGGAACTCCTGGGCTCAAGTGAATCTCCTGCCTCAGCCTCCCAAAGTCCTGGGATTACAGGTCTGAGCCACTGCAGCTGGCCACTGGACTACATATTCTTTACTTGCATGGAGAGCTACTAAAGTCTTTGGAATGGGTTAGTGCCTCAAATCAGGGGTGTGCTTGAAGTGCATGAGGCCAAATTGAAGGTGGGGAGGCCATCGCAACGACCTAGGGCAGTGTATCACAGGTAGAAAATGCCTCAGTGCCAGCGATATTCATGAGATGAGGGCAGATGTAACAGATGTGCAAGGAAAATAAAGAGGAATCACCAATTGCTAAGAAACCAAGTTGGAGGAGAGCAGGGGGTGACAGGTGAAGGAAGAGGGAGTTCCTCCCTGGACACATCAAAATGATCCACCTTCTTTTTCTTCTCATCAGGTTACCCACACGAATACACTAAGAGCTGAAAAGAAGCTCCACATGTTCTCTCCAAATGAATTCAATAGCACTTTTGGTCCCTAATTTTAGGAGGCCCAAGAGTGCCTTCTATCATAAAATTTCTCAAGAGGAAGAACTCCAGCAACTCCCCGGGAGCCAAAGCTGCCCAACCCACCCGGCACCTGCCTGCTCAACACGCTCTTTGCCCTCGTGCCCATCACTCACTTCCCAGTTCAGTCTGTGTTCAGTGTCAGCAAGATTCTGGAAGCATCTTACCCTTCAGCTTCCCCCAGAGTAACAGTATGTCACACATTGTTTAATAGGTGTCTCATACTGCCAGTTATATTCCAGTGAGATCTGCATTTGGGGCTTGAGTTTTACTGATTCCTAGTACAGTGTTTCTATATGTAAATGTGCAGGGCACCATGGTTTACTGCTTGATGCACCTGCCAGTTCATTTGTCACTACTAAGTAACAAATTAGTTCATTATTTGTTTTCCAAAGAAGGCAAAATAAACTGCAGCAAACAGTCACAGCACATAAACAGAATGCTAATCTCACCAGAGAAAGCCTCCTTTATTATTTTGAATTTTAAAAGAATATAGAAAAGGAGCCATCTCCAACTATGCTACACAAAGGCAAAGTGGTAAGAACAAGCTTAATATTAATTGTTCAGCCCAAGAATCGATTTCTTGTCTGGTCATTTTGGTCACTGAATTTTCATTATTGTAGATTCCCCAACAGCAAATAAATGGTAGGCATTAATATTCATAACTATGTGAGCTAGGATAAATACTATTAATCTGAGTTCACAGAGTGTAAATCTGAGACTCGAGAAGGTTAAGTAGCCAGCCCAACAGCTCCAGCTCCTGGCACATTCCCTGACGTGTTGAAAGAAGAAATCTAAAAGTTTATGTTAGAAATTCTCTATGCTTTCCATTGCGATGATTTGTCAACTCAAGTAACTTGTTGTTTGCCTCTGTGTTTCTAAAGATCCCTCACCAGAGAAAGAAAATTGCATTAGCTGCATTTTTAAGACAGCGTAGAGGGAGTGATTCTGAAGTTTCTAGGGTGTGACATTGGAGTTGACATTTCAAATCACAGTGCAAGTGTTTATAAAAGATAGAGGAACCTGGACTGTGACCGCCTAGAAATGGTCTCATTTTGCATACCAGAGAATGGAAGCATCTATTACTTCTACTCCAGAAACCCTAGCTAAGTTACTTAAGAGGCAAAATCATTTTGATAAAAGAACACATGGTCCCATTATCTCTGAAGGGCCTAGAATAAAAGCTTCAATTAAAAAAAAAAAGATGAATACTTACAATGAGCTAGGCACAAAGCCCAGTGTATAAGCACACTCAGTGCTAGTAAAAGAAGACACTTTAAGCACACACGGCAGTATTTCTCTCTCCATTCAAGTGATATGGGAGAATAATTTGTGCTCTTAAAGAAGTTCATGATCGTGAGAACAAAAATGTTTTAAAAAGAGGCATTTCTTTATAAGGGAAAATAAGGTTCATCTTTTAATGGTTTTTAGATATTTTTAACCATCCCCCTCAACGAGGAGAAGAGGAAGTGGTAAGGAGTACAATGCGGAATGTGGAATTTTTCCTGATTCAGGCCATAATGAGCTGATATTTTTGTTAGTTATAAAAACGTTTGCTGAAAATCTTTTTGTTCTTCCTAGTTTTTAACATGTAATAGGAATTGATGTTATCTGCATGATCATCATGACTTGTTTTCATAGCAACTCCTCTTATTGAAATAGCTGAACATTTAATAAACATCAGATTTTTAAAATAATTACTTTTAACTTCAGAAACATGATAGAAACTACTGCATGACAGTACATCTACAAGCCCGTCTTATCCCCAAGACTCATGAATCAAATAACAGAATGCTTTTCTGAGGCCATTCTTTTTGCAGCAGCAAAGGAAGTGTGTGTATCTAGTGAATGGGCCATCTGTCCCAAAGCCTGTAGCCACAACACCATAGCACCCTCATCAATAGATGTCTGGATTCCAATTGGCCGTGTGGGTGGCAGGCACTAACACCTCGTTTTGATGAAAGAGCCCTACAATGTCATTACCAAGGGTGACATTTTAATAGCAATCAGACATAGCAGTCTTATCTAAAAAGTCACTCAGCTTTCATCAAGGGTGCACCCCCTGCTCTAGGAAAATGCATGAGGCATTCTTTCTGCTAAAGCCAGTTAGCCATTTTTAGAACTGCTGCCCAAAATACATGTCTTAACATGAGGCAGCTGCTGACACTGATCAAGTCTCTTGTCTGTGCTTATCTTGTCACGGGAACAAATTTTCAGGCTTATATATGGCGGCGGTCCTAATCAATCATGGACCAGGCTCCTTGGCTTCCCAGTGCTTGATAGTTGTGGAAAATCCTTTCACAGAAACCTGGAAAGGTGGAAGAAGATGACATTAAATAAATGGAGGAAAGAAAGTCTTTACTCAGTAACTCAAATGTTTGATAATCTAACTCTTGTTACACAGAAGAAGGCACAGAGATTTGGCACTTCTGCAGAAATCAGTCACTAAAGATTTAGGGGAAATCAGAAATGCAAAACCTGTTTATGATGGCTACACCAAGGTCAAGGCACCTCAAATAAATCTTGTATTGACTTCTTGGTGCAAATTTCTGAGAATGGAGCACGGGAAACGTATTTATCTTTCTTACTTGGAAAAGAACACATAATTTGGAATGGAAACCAAATAGCAATTAAATTATTGTCTCTCAGGGAAGGCACCAACATTTAGGTGAAATAAATGAGATATGAAAAAAGCTTAAAAATCATTAAAAATGAAAATACAGATACCTAAATTCTTATCATCAACCAGAACCTAGTGAACATCTAATAAGTTTAAGGTATTATCCTTGGCCTTTTCTGGAGAAAAAAACGTAAAAGGCTAGAGCTTTCAAAGTTATAAAGTCTGAGTTTCAATGCCAGGTAGGCTGTTACCAGAGTAAGCAAGTAATGACAATCTCTGAACTTTGAGTCTCACCTAATAATTGAGAACAATACTTATCTATTATATTGTGGGAATCAAAATGATCTATTAATAATTTATTTTTGTAATGTAACAAATACTTATCAATCACTGTCCATGTATTATGCTCTGTTCTAATAATTTAAAATAGCAGATAGTAAAAGAGACAAAACATCCTTCCTTCAAAGAGTGTGCATTCTAGTGGGAAAGTTGCATAGCACAAAACATAAAGCAGTACAGAAAATGCATGGCAGGCAGTAGATGCTAAAATAAAGTAGGAACCAGAAAATAGGAAATGTTCAGTGGTGTGAAATTTTATGGCCAGGCGTGGTGGCTCATGCCTATAATCCCAGAACTTTGGAAGGCCGAGATGGATGGATCACCTGAGGCCAGGAGTTCGAGACCAGCCTAGACAACATGGTGAAACCCCGTCTCTACTAAAAATACAAAAATTAACCAGGTGTGGTGGTGCTCGCCTGTAATCCCAGCTACTTGGGAGGCTGAAGCAGGAGAATTACTTGAACACAGGAGGCAGAGGCTGCAGTGAGCAGAGATCATGCCACTGTACTCCAGCCTGGGTGACAGAGCAAGATTCTGTCTCAAATTTAAAAAAAGAAATTTTATGTAGGTTCACCATGGAAAGCCTCACTGAGAATGTGAAACTTGGGTAAAGGTCTAAAGCAGATGAGAGAGTGAGTCATGCAGATATTTGGGGAGAGTGGCAAAAGAGACATTGGAAAGACAGGATGACACTGGAGTTGACATTTCAAATCAGAGTGCAGGTGTTTATAAAAGATAGCAAAAGCTGGACCATGAGTGCCTACAAATGGTCTTATTTTGCATACCAGAGAGTGGGAGCATCTATTACTTCTATTCCAGAAACCCTGGCTAAGTTACTTTTTTGCAAAGACATTGCAAAACACGAGATGCACAGAGCCCCTGAAGTGCAGGCTGGTCTGATGGGTTCCAGGAAATGTGAGAAAGCTGGTGTACCTCGAAAGAGTGAGCAAAAGGCAAAGGGAGCTGAGCCTGCAGGTTACATGTGCTTGGCCATGACAATCTCAGCCCAGCATAGGGTGGACTTGGACTTTTTAATTTTTCTTAGGGAGAAGGCACTGGAGGTTTTAAAGCAGAGGAGAGTTCCTCATGGCTACTATGTATTTAAGATTCCAAAGAGGAACAATAATAGAAGCAGACGATTGCAATAATCCAGGAGAGAGATGACAGGCTAGAGCAGTAGCAGGAGAGAAGGTGAGAAGTGATAAGGTTCTGGATGTATTTGAAGGAGAGCAAACAGGATTTGACGACAGATAGGTATGGAGTCTTTAAGACCAAAGAGTAAATAATACTTTTGACTTTTGAACTGAGCAACTGGAAAAATGTATTTACCCATAACTGAAATAGGGAAGACTGTAGGAAAAACAGGTTTAGGAGTGAAATATCATGAACTCAGTTTTGGATGTTTGAAATTTACAATGTTTATTTCATACACAAGTGAGATGTCAAATGGGCAGCTGGATATGTTAACATGAAGTTTGAAGAAGGGGGTAAACTGGAGACAAAACATTGAGTATCCTCTCATGTGGATGTCATTTAAAGCCTCTGGTTTGGATAACATTATCAAGGGGTGATTATAGTTGAACGAGAGATGATGTCCAAGAACTGGCTGGGCCTGTGAATATCTCAGTTATTAGAGATCAAGAGAAAAAGGACATTGCAAAGGAGGCTGTGAAGAAATAGTCAATAGATTCAGAGGAAAAGCAGTAGAGCTTGGTTTTCTAGGCACCAATTTAACAATAAGTAAGTAAAAGATTCCAGGAGGAAGGAGTGGTAAAGTGTCCAGTACTGCTAATATATCAAATAATGGGTCATTGAAAAGTGACTGTTGGATCTGACAACAGGATTTTAGAAAAATTGTTGGAATTTTTTCTTTAATGTGGCAGATACATAACTCTACTTGTTTGTTAACTGTCTTCCTTTCTCAAAAAGTCTGTTTTCATAACTCTTCGGAATGTACATTACTTTTTAGAATCCCAAATGTCTAGCCAAGGTGACTGGACCAGGGATAGATCGTCAGCACTGAGAGGACCAATCAGCTTATCTGTTCTGCGAACTCAGAAATCCCCAAGTTTGGGAGACTTGAGATGAGAGTTGAATGTGAACTGGAAACTGTGCTCAGAAGTGAGGAAGCAGGCTACAAGAATGAAAGGAGAAAAACAGTTTACACTTAAATGTGTTGTTTTTGAGATGAAATACTCTAAAACATCTAACTGAACATATTAGACATGCATTGGCTAGGGCCATGCAAATTGATGTTTCCTTAATGAAGCATTTAAAAGAAGTAAATGGGAAAAGAAGACTCAAAGTATAAGAAATCCAAATATAAAATTTTAGGGTTGAAGTTTTTTTAAAAAAAGTAGTCTTGGATTATTTGGTGCCCACAGACAAATGGCAGAAGTCAATGCAGATTCTCTGTGCAATAATTCACTGTCAACTCAAGCCTCTAAGAGTTCTTCCAGAAAACGTTTTCAGAATCATGAAATTGTCGATAATAAAATACAAAAATTGTTGGATAATCATCAGAAAAAAAACAAATGAATGGATGTCTAATAAAATACAGAATATCCAATTAAACTTGAATTTTACATAAACAATGAATGAGATCTTTAGTATTAGTGTATACCATACCAATATTGCATAGGGAATTCTTACATTAAAAAAATGAAAGAAAAAGGAAAACAAATACACGTTTTTAATGTGAATTTCAAATTGTGAACTTTAACTGGGTGTGCTATATTTTTATTGGCTAAATCTAGGAACCCTACAAATCAATGACAGAAAACTACAGAAAGCAGAAGACCAAGAGCAAGAGAATGCACCAAAAACAGTCAGAAGTAAAAACAAATAAAATCATAGCAAAAATGGTTGAAACCTCAGTAGAAGCTAGACAATCCAGAAAACAATGTGATTCCATGCTTAACAATGAAAGAAAATATTCAACCTTCAAGAAAATATGTTTCAAAATGAGTACAAATTAAAGACAAATAAATTATTTTATACAAATAAATTACTGAGAATCTATCACTGAGAGATTCCTCACTGAACAAAATTCTAAAATATGTTCTTCGGGCAGAAATAAAGAGGCCTCAGATAGAAGGAAAGGTGACAAAAATGTTTTGTGATGTAAATCCATACAAATATTGACCAAATAAAAAAAATAAAAAGTAAATCTAATTTTCAAGGGCCATAAAAACACACATGATACATGTTTGGTAAAAGTAGTATATAAACCCAAATTAAGTGCTGAACAAGAGTATTGGGAAGCAAAGCAGAGATATAGTCTACTTTTAGACTTTGAAAATATAATTGTAGAAATGAAGCTTGTAAAATTTGTAGCAGAGAAAAATTGAATGAGAAAAAATTAATTTATTAAAGTCAAAAAGGATGATGAGAGATTAAAGAAAATATCCAAAAGATGAAACAAATGGAAAGTATAAAGAAATGTGGTAGCTATGAGCTCAAATTTATATTATATACATTTTTTTACACAGTCTCTCTCTCTCCCAGGCTGGAGTTCAATGGTGTGATCTTGGCTTACTGCAGCCTTTGCCTCCATGGTTCAAGTGATTCTCCAGCCTCAGCCTCCTGAGTAGTTGGGACTACAGATGCATGCCACCATATCTGACTAATTGTTGTATTGTTAATGGAGACAGGGTTTCACCAGGTTGGCCAGGGTGGTCTCAAACTCCTGACCTGAAGTGATCCATCCACCTTGGCCTCCCAACATGCTGGTATTACAGGCAGGGGTAAGCCATGGCACCTGGCCCATTATATTATTTAAAAAAAAAAAAAAAAAAAAAACTTTAGAGACAGATATGTTATACTTGATAAAAAAAATTAAGCTGCATGCTTATATTAGTCCATCCTCATGCTGCAATAAAGACATACCTGAGATTGGGTAATTTATAAAGGAAAGAGGTTTAATTGACTCACAGTTCAGCATGACTTGGGAAACCTCAGGAAACTTACAATCATAGTGGAAGGAGAAGCAAACATGTCCTTCTTCACATGGTAGCAGAAAGAAATGTCAAGCAAAAGGTGGGAAAGCCCCTTATAAAACCATCAGATCTCAAGAGAACTTACTCACCATCATGAGAACAACATGAGGGTAACTGCCCCCATGATTCAATTATCACCCACTGGGTTCATCCTAAGACACATGGGGATTATGGGAACTACAATTTAAGGTGAGATTTGGGTGGGGACCAAGAGTTAAAAAATATCATCCTACTGCTGGCCCCTCCCAAATCTCATGTCTTCATATTTCAAAACACAATCACATACTTCCAACAGTCCCCCAAAGTATTAACTCATTCCAGCCTTGACCCAAAAGGCCAAATCCAAAGTCTCATCTGAGACAAGTCCCATCTGCCTATAAGCCTAAAATCAAAAGCAAACTAGTTACTTTCTAGATACAGGCATTGGGCAAATGCACCTGTTCCAAATGGGAGAAATTGGTGAAAATGAAACTACAGGCTTGATGCAAGTCTGAAATCCAGAGGGACAGCCAAATCTTAAACTTCTGACATTATCTCTTTTGATTCCGTGTCTCACATCCAGGGCATGCTGATACAAGAGGTGGGCTTCTATGGCCTTGGGCAACTCCACCCCTGTAGCTATGCAGGGTACAGCCCCCGCTCCCAGCTGCTTTCATGGGCTGGTATTGAGTGTCTGCAGCTTTTCCAGATGCATGATGCAAGCTGTCAGTGGATCTACCATGCTGGGGCGTGGAGGATGGTGGCCCTCTTACAGCTCCAGTAAGCAGTGCCCCAGTGGGGACTCTGTGTAGGGGCTCTGACACCACATTTCCCTTCCACACTGCCCTAGCAGAGGTTCTCCATGAGGGCTCCACCCCTGAAGCAAACTTCTGCCTAGACATTTAGGTGTTTCCATACATCTTCTGAAATCTGAAATCTAGCTGGAGATTCCTAAACCTCAGTTCTTGACTTCTGTGCACCCACAGGCCCAACACCATGTGTAATCTGCCAAGTCTTGGGGCTTGCAGTCTCTGAAGCCACAGCCAGAGCTGCACATTGGCCCTTTTAGACACAGCTGTAGCTGAAGCAACTGTGATTCAGGGCACCATGTCCCAAGGTTTCATAGAGCAGTACCCGGCCCATGAAACCATTATTCCCTCCTAAGCCTTCAGGCCTATAATGGGAGGGGCTCCTTTAAGGTCTCTGGCATGCCCTGGAGACATTTTCCCCATTGTCTTGGTGATGAACACTGGTTCATTGTTAGTTATGCAAATTTTTCCAGTTGGCTTGAATTTCTCCCCAGAAAATGGAATTTTCTTCTCTATTGCATCATCAGGCTGAAAATTTTCCAAATTTTTACACTCTGATTCCTCTTGAATGCTTTGTTGCTTAGAAATTTAATCTGCCAGATACCCTAAATCACCTCTCTCAAGTTCAAGAATCCACAGATCTCTAGGGCAGGGGCAAAATGCTGCCAGTCTCTTTGCATAGCAAGTGTAATCTTTATTCCAGTTCCCAAGAAGTTCCTCATTTCCAGCTGAGACCACCTCAGCCTGAACTTTATTGTCTATATCACTATCAGCAGCTTGAGCAAAATCATTCAACAAGTCTCCAAGAAGTTCCAAACTTTCCCACATCTTCCTGTTTTTAGAGCCCTCCAAGTCTCTAGGAAATTCTGAACTTTCCCACATTTTTCCGTAGCACTGCCCCACTACCTAGTGCCAATTTACTATATTAGTCTATTCTCACACTGCTAATAAAGACATACTCAGGACTGGCTAATTTATAAAGGAAAGGGGTTTAATTGACTCACAGTTCAGCATGGCTGGGAAGGCTTCAGGAAACTTACAATCATGGCAGAAGGGGAAGCAAACACATCCTTCTTCATATGGCAGCAGGAAGGAGAAATACCAACCAAAAGAAGGAAAACCCCTTATAAAACCATCAGATCTCATAGAACTCACTATCTTGAGAACAGCGTGAGGGTAACTGCTTCCATGATTCAATTACCTTCCACTGGAACCCTCCCATGACATTTGCAGATTATGGGAATTGCAATTCAAGATGAGATTTGGGTGGGGACACAAGCCAAACTATATCGATGCTGTTTGTAAAATAAACAACTTAAATAAAAGGACAGATATTATAAGTTAAAATGTAGAAAAAAATACATATAAGGAAGATAACTAAAAATAAACTGATAAAATTATATCACTATCTGGGAAAATGATTTTTAAAGCAAAGCCACTAAATATTTAAAGACATTTTTACATAATAACCAAAATTTAGATTCATGTTTTTTTTCTGAACTTCCATGTATCTGAAAACTTAGTGTCAAATATATTGAGTGAAGCAAAGTAAAATTTTAAATGTCTGTCATCATAGTAGAAGATTTGAATACAGCACTTGAAGTAGATCAAATAAACAGAAAATCTTAGGGGATACAGAAAACAGAAGCCGTACAATTACCAAACTCATCTGCTGACAATAACTCTACAATAGTGCAGTCAGCAATTGAAGAACATACATTCTTTATATGCACATATGGAAACTACAGTTGACAATAGCAACTCCCTTAAAGCCCATCTTTAGTAACCAAAGACTAAAGCTAAGCAATAGATATGCATGTCTTAATAAAGAAAATCATAAAATTTTATTGAAATAATTGAAAAAAGACCTAAAGACACACTGTGTTCTAAGATAGAACTTAAATCAAACCTGCCCAAATTCTAATTAGAGTTTGGGCAGGTTTGATTCAAGTTCTGCCAAATTCTAATGGAAATTCCAGCAGAAATTTTGTTGAATTTGATGTGCTGATTCTAAAATGTGCATGAGAGAGTGAAGAGCCAAGACAATCTGAAGAGTAGAAGAAAAAATGATGATTGTTTATCAGTCACCAAAAGCCATAAAACTAGGGTAGTTACAAATGTGGTGGTGTTGCAGGGCTAAACAAATAAGCTGAAAAAACAGAAATAGCCACACATATGGATTCTTGACTTAGAAATTCATTACTGACCATGGTGGAAGGGGAGAATACCTCATCCAAAATTCGCTGGAGAGCACTTCACTATTCACAGCTAATGGAAAGGACTATCCTTTTCCCTATATAACACCAAATACAAGAATCACTTCTGAGGCGGATTGAAGATTTAAGGTGAAAGGCAAAATTTGAAAACTTAGAAGACAATGTAAGAAATTTTTAAAATATTGTCATGTACTAGGTGATTTCTTAAACATATTGCAAAAACAGTATGAAACAAAGAAAAAAGGTTTCTAAATTTGACTATGGTAAAATCAAAAACTTTGGTCCATCAAAAGATAGCATAAAAGAAAGCCATAAACTCAGAGGCAATATTTACAATACATATAATCCATAAAGGATCAGAATTTAGAATACATATATACACACTGTATATACACATAAACACATATGTTTGTATACAGATATACACATGTATATCTATATGTGTATGCATGTGTATCCTACAAATCAATAGAAAATACAAAACAGTCCAATGAAAATAAACAAAAGACTGACTCAGAAACTTTGCAGAGTAGGAAACAGGAAAGGCCAATAATATTTTATATATAGATAAGTGAATATTTAAAACTCTGCCAATATTAAGGCTTGGGGGTTAAACCACTTTGAGAAAGATTCTAGCAGCATCTAGTAAAATTTAGAATATACATATCTTCTAAGTTGTTATTCTATTTTCAAGAAATTTACATATGAACAACAAGAGATGGATGTAATATTTATAACAGCATAGTTTATAATACCCAAACATGTAACACCTGCCAACAGAAGTGTGCTGTACTTATACAGTAGAATATTACATAGCAGTAATAATTAATGAATACAACTAAAACGTTCCCACCTAGATGTGTGTGGGCTGTGCTATTGAGAATTTAGTAGACAATTCTGGGGGATGGGGTTGACTGTGTTACAGACAAAACCTATGAACTGAAAAACGTAAAAGTTCAAGGGAGGTAAAGAGCTTTTCAGACATAGACTTTGCAAGCACATAGATGGCCTTGGATCCCATCCCAAGGGAAGTGGAAAAGGAACAGTTGGGTTTCTGAGAGACACAGAGTAAAAAAGTTTGCAGATGCTAAGCATGAGCAAGATTTTTGGAGAGTTAAGGAGGAGCCTGGGGAGGAAGCCAAGGAAGTCAGGGGAAACAGAGAAAGGACTCACGTGATGCAAGCTCAGGAAGAGGTCATCTATCCAGGAGCGTGGGTGCCACAGATTCCAGTCTGGTGAGAAAAGTGGGCTGCTATTCTGTTAGAAAGCTTTCGTTTCAGAAAATGACCTGAAGCAAATGTGAGGGAGACGTCATACTTTCTTTAAATCTGGATGATGAAGGCAAGTGCTTACTTTATTGTCCATCCTCTGAGACAGTGGTCCCCAACCTGTTTGGCACCAGGGACCAGTTTCATGGAAGACAATTTTTCCACAGACTAGGGTAGGGGGTTGTATTAGTCCATTTTTATACTACTATGAAGAAATAGCTGAGATTGGGTAATTTATAAAGAAAAAGAGGTTTAATGGACTCACAGTTCCATATGGCTGGGGAGACCTCACAATCATGGCAGGAGGCAAAGGAGGAACAAAGACCCATCTTGCATGGCAGCAGGCAAGAGAGTGTGTTCAGGAGAACCGCCCTTTATAAAACTCTCAGACCTTGTGAGACTTATTCACTATCACAAGAACGCAAGAACAACACAAGAAAACTGGCCCCATGATTCAATTACCTCCCGCCAGGTCCCTCCCATGACACATGGGGATTATGAGAGCTACAGTTCAAGATGAGATCTGGGTGGGAACACAGCCAAACCATATTGGAAGGGGTCTGGGGACGAAACTGTTCCACCTCAGGTCTTCACGCATTAGATTCTAATAAGGAGCACGCAACTAGATCCTTCACACGCACAGTTCACGATAGGGTTTGTGTTCCTATGGGAATCTAATGCTGCCGTTGATCTAACAGGAGGCGGGGCTCCGGCGGTCCTGCTCGCTGGCCCGCTGCTCACCTCCGCTGTGTGGCCTGGTTTCTAACAGGCCACAGAACCGGTAGCTGTTCACAGCCTGGTGGGTGGAGACTTCTGCTCCGAGGGATACTTGAAATATTTCTTAATATAAAACATTTTACACATTTTTATTTCCTAAAAAATAAAACTATTGTGAACTTTTCACATTGAGGGGGAAAAAAAACACTCACAGGAAGAAGCACATTTTTTAGGATGAAGTCACAGATGCCTGGTATTTGTCCTGCCCCTACAAAGCTACTATGCCTGTGAACCCTGACTTTCACTACTCAGAGAGTTGCAGCCCCTAGCTCCTCATCTGTCTCAATAGAAACTACTGCTGGAAGTTTGGTTTCTAGAGGAAAATAGGATTGGTTCAGGGGCTCTGGTAATCATTAATAAATACTAATGAAGCTGATTTGTTGATGTTTCAACAGTTTCACATAAAATGAGTCTTGAACAAACGAAAATAATGGAAACAAAAAAATATTAGTATCCTTGTACAGAGAGTTGGGAGAATTAATTTTAAAAGGCCCAAAATCTGTAAAGCAATCAGTTTATCTATTGACCTATCCAAGAAGCTACTTATGAGGCTGCCATCACCGGCTATGGCAAGAGATCCCCATGCCCATGGTGTGTCATCCTCCTCAAAGTGTCAAGTGATGGGGTAGTGACACCAGGTCACAGCCTCAATACTGACAGCTGATCTGATCTTATCCTTTTGTTCCTGGGAAGTTTCTCCTATATGGTTTTGCCGTGTTGCTGTTGCAACCGTCAATCTGAGCCGCTTGATGCTAAATTTATAGGACATAGATAAATATTTTTTTTACATTATTTAGATAAATGTAAATATAATATTCATTTATATTGATATATTAATATTAAATACAATATATTATATAATAAATATCAATATAAATATATGATATAAATATTAATATAAATGAATATGTTGATGATTTCAATAAACAGTCATATTAATAACAAATTATTAATATTAATAACACATATAGAGATATTAGTAATAACTAATAATATTTATATAGATAAAGGTAAATTTATAGAAGTGATATAAATATATACCACTTCTTGAGATGTGGTATACTCTCTTTGGAGAGTTAATGGCATCCGGAAGAGCCATCATCTCTCACTGTGGTGTTTTTCTCCATTAGCATTAGAAAGCAAACCTACCCCTGGAATGGTTAAATCCCAGAGAAAAGAAATTTAACGGCACTTGGAAAATTTTTTAAAAGTTAAATGGATAAGCTTATGGCACAAAAATAACACAAACGTTCCACTGTTTATTCACTGAAAGAGGAAAAAAATCATTGGCTTTATCAACCAAGGCTTGCATCCAAGCACAGTGAGAGTTTCTCACTCTGGTATTGGTCCTGTAAGTGGGAGTACAGCTCATAAGAGAAGGTGATGGGAAAAACAGACTTGAGATGGTGCCCATATCTAAGCCATCTACAATCTGGGTCAGAAAAGTCTCATCCTTACATGTTTTAATAGACGACAAAAGACAGAAGATATGTCGATAGACAAGATATGCTGAAAGTTCTTAATGGATTCATCTTTGTGATGTTAATAGTTATTAATACTAATAATATAGAACTTAGTTTTGTGGCGTTTCATTCCTAATTCAGATATAGAAAGTCATAAGAAAAATCACTCCTGCCCTAATAATGACAAAAAGCCAATAATCTATAAAATCCTAATTTTTTGAAGTAGATGAGAGAGCCCAGGCCACAACACAACCAAATAAACTGAATTATTAAAAGTAAAAAAGCCCTCCAAGGAATTATGAGATACACAAAATTACTTCTTTGACAGAGCAGGAAAGGAAGAGGCAGCTACCAAAAAAATAAGAATAAAATAGCTAATATTTTAATGAATGCTTATGACCCAAAAAGACAAATATGAGACTTAAGATAACTAAAAGTCAGTCAACTTTTTCTTAAAGGGCCAGGTAGTAAATATTGGGGATTTGCAAGCCATGTGGTCTGTGTCGCAACTGCTCAGCTCTGCTGCTGTAGCACAAAAGTGACCGTTGATAATACACAGGCTAATGAGTGTGGTTGTGTTCCTGTAAACTTTATTTACAAAAGTGAGTGGGAGCCCCATGAACCAGAGTTTGCTGATCCCTTATCAAATGCTTCTTAGCATCTCAGGCAGATTCTAAGCTGGCATAATACTATTTCCTTTCGCTACCTGAAATGGACCAGCAATGGTGGCAGAGGAGAAGCTGGCCTCAACAATTGGCATGAAAATCAAGGAAGCTAAACCAAGTTCCCACTCCATTAGTTCCCACTTACATTAGTGTAAGTAATTTGTACTTACACTAAGTTCCTAGGTTCCCCAATGAGCAATCCTGTCTTAGTCTATTCAGGCTGCTATAACAAATCACCATAGACTGGGTAAAGAGCAGACATTATTTCTCACAGGTAAGAAGTCTGGAGGTCTGAGAGTAAGGTGCTGGCCGATTCAGTTTCTCAGTGAGGATCCTCTTTCTGGTCCTATGTCCTCATAGCGAGAAAGACAGTTCTCCTCTCTCTTCTTCTTATAAGGACACTAATCCCATTGTGGGAGCCCCACTCTCATGGCCTCATCTAAACTTTATTACCTCTGAAAATACATCACCTTCTAATACTATCTCATTAGGGATTAAAGCTTTCATGTATGAATTTTGGAGAGACACAAATTTTCAGTCCATAACAAGTCGAAAGTCTACCATCCAAAGTGCACACCAGTCAGGGTTCCATCATGAAAGCAGGGATTCTGAGTGGATGAAGTGCTCTGAAACACCATGGCAAACATCTTCTGCCATGACACCCAGTCCTCTTCCGAAGGATCTCAGGGCCATACACTTGTGTGAGTGTACCTGGAGTCAAGGGAATACCTGGACATCTCAAGGCCCAGAGGAAGCAGAGGCAGGGCTGGCAATGAGATGGAGAGAGTTTAAAGCATCATCAGGGCGTGCCCATCAGAGTGAGGGCACCCTGAGCTGCAGAAGAATACAGCCCTGGCCACGGTGCCCTTGCAGTGCCAGGCATGTGATTCCCATCACAGACTCAAGGTTTGGGGAAAAGCTCTTCATGTACTTTTCAAAAGCTGAGCGCTTCCAGGTGCCAGAGTGGGACCACAAAGGGAGCTACAGAAGTTTCTGGAAGCTGGTGCTTCTCTATAGATACTATTTCTGTAGTTCTATAGCTAAGCATTTGGTGGTTGTCCCAGGCCTGCTATGGACTAGCAAGGTCAGCAGCTGAGAATAAGAAAAGGCAGAGAGTGAGATCAAGCAGGAGCTGTGGGTCTTGGCCTGGCTATCACTCTGGTGCCAAGACAACTTCAGAGAATCGCAGCTTCGGCTTCACTTCACTTCTGCCTGCAATCTTCCGCACGGGTTCCTCTTTCACCCTCTACTAACCTAGAGAGGGTATTCCAGGTAACATACTTCCAGTTTACCTAGTTGACACAGGATAAACTACCACAAAGCTATTTTTTTTCCCCTGCAGAGTGAATTATTGCCAGCCAGTCCATCCTGAAAACCTTGGATCAAATTTTTGTTCTTTTAATTTCCTCATGATGTGAATGAAAAAGGCTCCTACTCATGCTGTTAGGACCTTAAGTTCCCCGAGGTTTCAAAGGTGCGAAGAGTCAGACATTTAAAGGCATTTTATCCTAACCGCAGAGTGTGACTACATGGGTGTGAGGCTCAGGAACTCAGAAATTGGGGCTTTCTGAGCAGAGGCGCCAGGAGACTCAGCCAGAGGCAGCACCCAGTTTAATGACCGTTCTGTTCCTGATGGTCAGGCCTGAGGACATACGCTGAGATATTTTCTCCAACTATTGCCACAGCTGCTGAATCAGAACCATTTTCGAAAACCTCTTAGCCTCCTGGACCTGTGGCAGATGCTGCAGTTCATGGGCAAAGTCTCACTACAAAACCAACCCCAGGGACAGAGTCCCATATTTCCTACCTAAGGGACCCAGGACCTCTATTCTTCAGTTTCCTCTATAAACAGCTCCTTCTGGGGTATGACAACTTCCCTGTGAGTTTTTTCTTTTTTCTTTTCTTTTTTTTTTTTTTTTGAGACAGAGTCTTGCTCATTCTCCCTGGCCAGAGTGCAGTGGCATGATCTTGGCTCACTACGACCTCTGCTTCCCGGATTCAAACGATCTTCAGCCTCAGCCTCCCTGGTAGCTGGGATTACAGGTGCTCACCACCACACCTGGCTACTTTTTGTATTTTTAATAGAGACAGGGTTTTGACATGTTGGCCAGGCTGCTTTTCAACTCCTCACCTCAGGTGATCCACCTGCCTCAACCTCCCAAAGTGCTGGGATTACAAACGTGAGCCACTGCGCCCGGCCTGTTTTCGTCTTTTTAACAAAACACAACATCCTTTTAAGTGCATCTGAGTTACCCGCCCTTAGCTTACCATTCTAAATGGGGCAGCCTTCATTTTTTACCAGGGTGATTGCTAGTGCTTTTCGGCATCGTAGTGTGTGACCCTCCTTTTGTGAAGGAAGGGAAATGCACAAACTCACAGAAGCACTTGATATGTGGTAACCACTCCTCTGGTAGCACCAGTAATCATAGCAATCTGTTTTTCTCCCAAGGCAAGAGGGGACACCATCTGTATGCATGGGAGAGGAGATGGCTGGGGGGAAGCAGAGGTGTGACTTACATATGGTGGGGCATGCACCGAGGAAGAGTAACAACTGGACAAACACAAGGAAAGAGCAAGGGGGCAAGGACTGCAGGATGTTGGTGTGGGCAAGGTTGAAACAACGGACTGCAGACTGCAAACCTGGCAGGAAGCAGGCCAGCTTCGCCCCCATTCTGTGAGCTCATCTGCTCCCCACTTGAATAGAAGGGTCTTGATTGAAAATACCTTTGGGATCCACATAGTTCACGTCCTGCAGTTTGTTGTAAGGCAGTTTTCTTAATTAAGGTAACACTTTCTCCTTTAGCAGATCTGCCTGGAAATGTACAATGGCTTGAACACCAAAAAAGTTCATTTCTTGCTCATTTAACACTTGTAAATGGTTCCAAGCAGGCAGGGGTGGAGGAGTTGGAGTACTGAGAAGGGTTCTACTCCACAGAATCATTCAGTGACTGGTTTGGCGTGGGCTCTGCTGCCTTCACCACACATGACGCCTGAAGTCATCTAAGTATTTCCCATCTGGTTAGAGGATAGGAAAAGATCATGAAGAAGCATGTGTGGGAATGTGTGTAGGCCAGGCGAAGTGGCTCATATCACTTCCACTTCTATTGCATTGCTTCCCTCTAACAAGGGAGATCAGGTAATGCCATCTCCGTCTCTGTGCTCAGAAGGGGAGAACATGGACTTCAGGGGGTGCTTGTGTTTGCAACAGAAGAAAAGCTCAGAGAAGGTGGAGAGCTCAGAGAGAAAGTAAGATCAAGGGACCTGAGATTCTGCTGTGGTAGAGGAAATAGCTGGGAATAAGTGAATAAGAGCTGAGAATGTGAGGGAGGACATATATCAGAGGCTACGATTTCAAAAAGAGAGCAGAGCAAACTCAATCCAAAGTTCAAGAGTTGGCTCCATAGTGGATAGTGTGAGGGCTGTCGTTGATGAAGATGAGAAAGCTAAATTCAGTAGCAAAAAAAATAATAGCATGCATTAAACATTTGCCACATGTAATGTGGTAAGCCCTTTACTTCTTTTGAGATTTGAAATAACTCTACTGTCTTGAAACATTACTGACATTTTACAGAGAAGGAAAGTGAAGCACAGAGACCTTATTAATTACTAAGATTACTGGGATGTTTACACCAAGGAGTTTGATATAACCAAGACTCAGGCTCCCAACTAGTAACTACACAGTCTCTATGACTGGGCAAAACATTGGTTAGAGAGAAAAGATTCTGCTGGGTGAGCCATGAATGTGCATGGAGTAGGTAGATAAAAAACTGAAATATAGATGCCAATAACAGGGGACCTAAAATAAAGGATGAGTCTGTACTGATGTCTCTAACGCATTAGCACATGGATCATTCCAGTCTCCCTCCTTTACTTATCTTTAAATTCCCACTCAGAAATCTGACCACCCTCATCCACCAAGCATTTGCTTCATTGTTCAATCATAGTATACATGTACAGTAGTATCAGAATTGTTAACCAGCACCCCCATGGAAAAGAACTTAATCAGCTACAGTATAATGTTTAATTTGCCTTTAGTCTTGCAGACTAATTTCCAAAGTTTTTCACACCAGCATTTTCCCCTCCTACCTTTCAGTGAGGTTGCTTCATACATTTGTAATACAGAGAGATGGTTTTGTCACACTCTTCCTTCCATTCTGGGATCTCACCACCTTCTACGTCATTTTTTTAACTGCATACATTAGATTTTATTTTTTGTGCTGTAAAGTTCTATGAATAAAATTCACAGTGTAATGTATCCACCATTTTAGTATCATACAGAATAGTCCCACTATTCACCCCCCAAATCCCCTCTTCTTCACATGTTTAACCTCCCCCATTCCCCAAACCCTGACAACCAGTGACCTTGTTACCAGTGCTGTAGTTTTGCCTTTTCTGGAATGTCTCATACCTGGAATCATAAAGTGTGTAGGCTTTCTGAAAAATAATTAATACATTTAAATTTTAGTATAGTGTTTGATATACAGAATAGTTAAATAGATTATACATAGAGTTTCACATATCTGTTTCACCCCTGCTCCCACCCCCATACACAGTTTCCACATTACTAACATCTTGCATTAGTGTAACACTATTTGATATGGTTTGGCTGTGTCACCACTCGAATCTTATCTTAAATTCCCACGTGCTGTGGGAAGGACCCAGTGGGAGGTAATTGAATCATGGGGGCAGGCCTTTCCTGTGGCGTTCAGGTGATAGTAAATAAGTCTCATGAAATCTGATGGGTTTAAAAAGGGGAGTTTCCCTACACGGGTTCTCTTCTCCTGTCTGCAGCCATGTGAGATGTGATTTTCACCTTCCGCCATGATTGTGAGGCCTCATCAGCCATGTGGATCTGTGAGTCATTAGATTTCTTTCTTTTGGAAATTGCCCAGTCCCAGGTATGCCTTTATCAGTAGCATGCAAACGGATTAATACACTATTGTTACAATCAATCAACCAATACTGATATATTGTTATTAAATATTGTCCACTAAGATTCATTCCAACATGTCACATTGTTACCATTATATATCATGCAGCCTTTTCACACTGGCTTCTTTCACTTCTCAGTGTGCACTTGGTTCCTGCATATCTTTCCATTGCTTCATACTTCATATCCTTTTACTGGTGACTAATTTTCCAGTCTATGGCTATATCACAGTTTCTTTATCCCTTCACCTATTAAAGAATATCTTGGTTGCTTCTAGTTTTTGGTAATTATGAATAAAGCTGTTACAAATATTTGCATGCAATTTTTCTGTGGGACAATTGAATTTTTTAACTCAATTGCATAAATACCAAAGAGTGCAGCTACTAAGAGTGTGATTAGCTTTGTCATAAACTACCATGCTGCCTTCCAAAGTGACTCTATCATTTTGCATTCTCATCAGCAGTAAATGAGTTTCCAGTGGCTCCACATCCTCACTGGCAATCAGTAATCAGTGCTCTGAATTTGGGGCATTCTAATAGGTATGTAGTGGTATGTTGTTGTTTTAATTTACATTTCCCTAATATGATGTTGAGCATTTTTCATATGCACACTTGCCTTCTGTTTATCTTCTTTAGTGAGATGCCTTTTCAGATCTCTTGCTTAAATTTTAATTGGGTTGTTTCCTTACTGTTGAGTTTTAAGTATTATTTGTGTATTTTGGATACAAGTCCTTTTTCAGATATGTGCTTTGCAAATACTTTCTCCCAGTTTGTGGCTTGTCTCTTCATTTTCTTAACAGCACCTTTGAAAGAGCAGAGCAGGTTTTAATTTTAATAAAGTTCCATTTATTATTTTTTAATTTCCTGGATTGCACTTTTTGGTGTTATACCTAAAAACTCTTCACCAAATCCAAGGTTAATTAAGTTTCCTTCTCTGTTTTCTTCTAGAAGTTGTAATGCTTTTCCTAATTCAATGTTAAGTTGTTTACAGTGCTTCAGTGTAAATACCTGGTATGGCATGGAAACTTTAGCAAAAGTTTATTACGAATACTCATATTTGTAGGTAGGGGGCTGTAAAGGAATTGGAGTCTCCTAATGCAAGGTAACATATATGGAAAATAGATATCATATGCTTGAGAAATTACCCAAACACAGAACAAATTCAACAGAAGCAAGAACCCAAAATCAGAAATAACTAAGTATCATATGAACTTTTCCAAGAATCCCCAGAAATCCTGAGAACTTACTAAGTCCTTCCCTGTATGAAGAGTGAACATTCGAGTCAATGTAATTTAAATCTTAAAGGTCAAGTGACTCTGACATTTAAGTCAGAGTAGCAGGAATACCAGATTAGCAAGGGGATCTTCTCCTTATAGCTATCATTATAGGGGAAAAGGAGACCTTTAGAAAGGATTTTTGGATCATTTTCTTTATCTTACTGAATTAGAAATCATCATAGAGAAGCTGGCTAAGCAAGCTAAGAGTGCAATAAAATCATGAAGGTCTAATATCATGTCTGATTCATCATTAGATGACATCAAATAGGCACTAAATAATTGTTTGTTAAATGGCTGCTTCTTGAATTTTTCGATTTCAAAGAAATTGATCCCATAGAGCAGACCATCAGTTACAGAGCTAAAAAGAATTTTAGATACAACTTACCACAGTTCTCCTGGAAACGTGCGATTTTCAATAATGTTATAATTCTATCTACAGTAGAATTGTTAGATCATGATTACTAGTGAACTTTAGCTACTTTTAAAAGATAAAATCATGATGTGTTTTAATGGGCTTTTTAAATTAAGAGTCTAATTCAGCTATTTATTCCTCTAGGAAATAAGTTTTCCTTAATTCTACAGCATGAGTCCCATGTATCAGCACACATGTGGCTAAGCCCTGCTGGCCACACATCTCTTTATCTTTCCATATCTTCTTCCAGAAGAACTCAAGGATCTCCTATGGATAGGATCAATTCGGATAAATAGAAGACGTGAGGCATTCGTAAGTATCAGCAAGCCCCAGTGTTTTGTTCTAGAATGTGTTACTGTACAAAGAACAGTATCTTATGGCTTCCAGTGCCTTTCCACAAAGTATTACATACATTATCTCATTTAATCCTTATACTTGAAGCTGGAAAAGCAAACATTGTTCTGTTTTTAAAGATTAGAAAACAAGCGCAAAGGGGCTAATTGGCTTGACCAAGGTCATGCAGTTGATAAACTGTAGAAAACAATCTCTAGCCAAGGTCTCTTTTTTCACTATATTCCTGTCCTTCAAACAAACAGAAAAATGTTAAGTGCTTTAAACAAGAAATTCTGTTTACTACGATATTATTCTCAATTCTTATAAAATCATTTGGAAAAGTATCCAAATACTCATACCTTTAGAGGTTGCTGTGCATTTTCTTGAAAGGAATCAATAATGATTTAAATTATGGTTAAAAATGTGTGGACTATCACTTTAATAGGCATCATGAAAAGTCAAAATTATTGTGTAATAGAAAAAAATTTAATATTCATAGACACACAGTAAAATATTCTACAGAAAAATAATAGCATCATGACAATGTGTCATGTTTTATTATGCAAAAACTATTTTGACTTGCTTTTCATACCTAGATTTATATATATTGATGGGTGGAATAATTCATAATGCCATTTTACTATTAAACTACCCAAGTTTCACTTTATATTTTTCACCAATTAATTTTGTCCATGTGCACTCTATTTGAATAGACTGACATGAATTTGTCATTTATTCTAATTAAGCATGCAAAGCAAGTTGCAGACAGCAGCACAGTTGAGCTGTATGTTTACTGTTTAATATTTATAGGGTTCCAGCAATGATTAAGCAGCACTTACAACAAATCCCTGCTCCTCTGGACATGTACATTCAAGTGTTTTGATAGATTTTGTAGTCAAGATACCCATTTTATACTTACCAGTAGGTTAGTTCTGCAAATCCATGAACCATACTGCTTAGCCCAAAGGTTATGGATTTGCCCCTCCCATTATAAAATTAACTTTGCTTTGTGCTATAGCTGCAAACTATACTAGCGATTCTAATCAGCCATCTGAGATCACGCCACTGGGTCCAGGGAGAGGGCAGGACGGATGAATGAATCAGTACAAATTCAATTTCACTACTAGAAGAGACTCAAAGCATGCATCCAACTGACAAATCCCTAGCATGTTCACGAACAGCCGCACATTCTAAAAGTGTCTTCTGAGTCTGACTTTGCTGCTTTCAGAATTCTTCTTTAGCATTTTGGCATAGAAAATTTTATTTTTTCTTTTCTGTTGGTATGGAACTCAAGCCAGTCTCTTCCTTGATGAAGAACACTTGCTAAGGGCCTTTAGGGAAACTTGGGAAATGTGAGCACATCTGTTCTGGTGTCTTACAAAGCTACCAGCCCAGGTGGCCTCTGGAAGCCCCATGATAAATGAGGCATGATGGCCAGTGGGGAGGGAAGAGAAAGCTCAATGAGTCACTCAGAGCAGAGGTGCAATGAAAGGTCTACATTCAAACACAGAAGATGGTAAAGTCTTGAAAATATAAGAGCACACGTGCCTATCAAGGATATAAAGTGAAAAGTGGTGGTGGGGAGGAAAGGGAAGACTGTGATTTTGAAACAGGGTGCTACATAATTCAGACAGGTCGGAATGACTTTATAGAGCCTTGGAAGGCTGGCAATGAGGGGAGTGAAATTTTGAAACATGATGGACAAAAAAAAATTATTTCTCATAATATTTGTCTAAGCAATTCATTTAGAATAGAGGACAGGGTAAATGTGTAAAGGATGAGAACCACAGAAATGAGACCCATAATAGTTCAGGAATTAAAGACTCAAATAAAGATACAGGGAAAAGCAACTCAGTAGATACTGCCATAGCTACTGTTTTTTTTATCACCTCTTGTAATCGTCACAAATGAATTCCAGATTTATTCTTCTATGTGTTACAAGAGAGAGCATTTAGTAACAATTTCAGCTTGAATGTAGAAAGATAAACTTTTTAGAAAACATTAAATTTACTCTGGTATTTTAAAACCATGTTACCAGGTGATAGTTGTGCTTCCACAGCAACTATGACTGTTACAGTAATATGTGTCTTTGGATGTGTGTATGTTTGTGAAAGAGAGAGAGGTGGCATACAAGTGGCATAAAATGATGGCAAACCCCTTTCTTCTCCTCCCCAAAATGAGATAAATTGGGTCAGATTCCAGGATACAGACATGTCCATGTATTTTAATGGACAGGGTTATTATATTACACATCTGAAGCTTCTATTTTCCTCTGTTCATGTCTAGGTAGGTAAATTTCCTGGAGCTTGTCTTATTTTTTTCTTCCCCTCTTTTCTTCTACCCTGGTGTGTTTCTGTTTTAGAAAGAAAGGGATTTCCCACTTTAGCTTTGAGCTTAAGTAACATGCTCTAGCTTTGTCTATGAAAGTCTTACATCAAATAATCAATTAGTGGCCCAGAAAGTAATACATGCACAATTTTATTTTCCTTTTACCATCAGTCCCTGAAGGAAAGGGCAGGCTGGCTGGATCAGGGCAGAATCCATCTAATAATGCCTTGAATCTCAACAATGTGTAAGAGAATTCTCTCCAGAAACTTTTCCCTTGAGAAATTCATCTTCCTCATTCCCTTTGAGATGGTAATGAAATAGCTGGGAATTTAGAATTAGACATCCTACAAAAGATATGGCCTTTAATAGACAGGAAAGATCATGTGAAAATGTGAGTCTGAAGGTATGCCGGTGGTAATGGAATAGATCACCCCCAAAATCACTGCAAATAGAGAAGAAAGATCCTGCTTCAGTTGAGGCCCTGATTAGTTCATGAAGATGTCTCAATTCCAAGGGCAATTATTCAGGCATGTGGGTGGATGGTAGGAAATGTCAATTGAGGGGCTGACAGGTGGAGAAGCAAGACCTGGGTTAGCCTCATGTCCTGCAATCCACATCCCAAAGCAATAACATGAGTCCACTTATGTTAGGAAAAGGATTATTTGCACTGCCCAAGTTGATTTTTTAAGAAGCCAGATCCCATCAGAAGCAACTAAGTGAAAATGACACATTTTCCCCATGTGGAATAGGGGAGGGGACATAATTTTAAAAGACCATTGACACCAGTTTCTTACAACACAACAAACTTCGTATTTGCTGTGATGGTATCTGATCAGGCATTGTGTGATTCAAATGCCATGCATCAAGCAAGCTGTGTTTCAGGCTGTCCAGCGTCTTTCCCCAGTGACACACCCCACACCCGCCTGCAGGCCCTGGGCAGCCTGCCTAAAGTCTCCCAGTCTCTAGCTACCACCATGGTTTCACCTATGCAGCAACTCCCCTGAGACTGAAATTGTACACATTGCTGATCCAGGCTCCTTCTGGAAGTCTGACCAGTAACAGATCAATATTGGAACTGCATGTGGCCATTTTTTATTTTTCCGTGTGGATCAGATAAGCTGAGGTAGTCACTCTGCAAAGGCAGAAAAAGCAAATCTAAAGTCATTCCTGCCACTCTGATATGCACAGTGAGGAAGAGGTGGGAGAATTCTGCTCACGTTTCATATTCTCATCTTGTCCTGAGGTTCAGCCGCTTTCCTCTGGATTTTTAAGTTAGCACAAATATGTTTCTGACACTTTCAACCAAAAGGTCTTAATTAATGATGAAACATGAGGCAGGACCTACCTAAGAGATGACACACAGCATTTTTTCCTTTGCTGCTCATCAGTCATACAGTCATAAGACTAATGTTTCTTACCAAACTCCAGAGTTTATTAAGTCTTGGGGAGAAATCTGAGTATAATACGAGAACTGACTAAGTAGACATTATTCTATGAATCTTTCTAAAGTAATGAGACTAGTTTTCTGTAGAACTTGGAGAAATACTTTTGTTGTCTTAAATTTGAATTTGGTAATCTTAAGAGGAATGAGTAATGAATATCCAAAATTTCTAAGGAACTCACATACTTCAATAGCAAAATAATTTAAAAACCCAATTTTAAAAAAACAGGCAAAGGACCTGAATAAGAATATCTAAAAAAAAAAAAAGACATAACAGTAGCCAACAGATTAATGAAAAAGTGTTCAACCTCATTAATCAGCAGGGAAAAAAAAATCAAAATCCCCAATGAGATATGATCTCACACCTGTTAGAATGACTTTTTAAAAAAGACAGATAACAAGTGTTGGCAAGGGAGTAGAGAATGTGAAACTTTATACACTGTGGGTGTGAATGTAGATTGCTGCTGCCATTATGAAAAACAGTGTGTGGGTTTCTAAAGAAATTTGTAACACAAATACCATATAACCCAGCAATCCCTCTTCTGGTATACCCAAAATAAATGAATTCACCTCCTTGTAAAGTCAGCTGCACTCTCATGTTCATTGCAGCATTATTCACAATAGCCAAGATATGGAAACAACTGTAGTGTCCATCGATGCATGAATGGATAAACTGTGATATATGTGATGGAATATTATTCAAACTTATAAAATAAGGAAATCCTGCCAATTGTGAAAACATGCCTAAACCTAGAGGATGTTATTCTAAGTGAAGTAAGCCAGACATAGAAGAAGACTGCATTATCTTACTTATATGTGGAATCTTGAAAACAAACAAATAAGCAATCAAATTCATAGAAATAGATAATAGAATGACGGTTGGTGGGAGAAGGAAGACAGGTGAGGAAAATGGGGAGATGTAGGTCAAAATGTATGAAATTATAGTAATATGAGTGTCTAGACATCTATCCACATTACTAACTGTAACTATAGTTAGTAATATTGTATTGCATCCTGGAAATTTGCCAAGACAGTAGATTTTTGGGTACTCTTACACAAAAAAGAAGGTAACTATCTGAGATGATGCATACCGGAGGACTTCAAAAAGTTTGTGGACAAAAGGAATTAAAATACAAGAATAAAAACTATAAACCTTAATATCCATATAACTTCCATCAAGTTCAAGACACTTTTGTAAGTGATCATACCAGCCACTTAGTTCATCCCTAAAGAACTGAGAGTCCTGGGAATTTAACCATTTCAATGTAGTCATTTTTACATTCTTCCCTACAGACTCACAAGTGCCCACTATTTTCTTTAAGATTACGAAACAAAGGGAAGTCAGAAGGAGCCAAATTGGGTCTGTGAGGGGAAGGCCTAGTGATTTTCCATCCAAATTCTTGCAGAATTTTCTTTATGCTATATGAGTAATCAGCAGGAGGACTGTCATAGTGGGAAAGGACTCTGGCAAAGTTTCCTTGGGCATTTTTCTGCTAAAATGTTGGCTTTCCCAAAAACACTTTCATAATAAGCAGATGTTATTATCTTTGGCCCTCCAGAAAGTCAATAAGCAAAACGCCTTGAGCATCCCAAAACTGATGCCATGACCTTTGCTTGTGACTAGTCTGCTTTTGTCTTGACAGGGCCAGTGCCACTTCTTAGTAGCCATTGCTTTGATTGTGCTTTGTCTTCAGGATTGTACTGGTGAAGCCATGTTTCATCTCCTGTTATAATTCTTTGAAGAAAGCTTCTGTATCTTGATCACACTTGTTTAAAACCTCCAGTGAAAGCTCTGCTTTTTTCTGCAGCTTATTTGGGCACAACGTTTTTGGTATCCATTGAGTGAAATGTTTGCTGAACTTTAGCTTTTCTGTCAAAATTGGGTAAGCTGAAGCAACTGAGATGTCAATAGTGTTGACTGTTGTTTGTGCTGTCAATTATGGCATGAACAAGATGAATTAGTTTTCTCACAAATTGATTAGAATGGTCTACCGCTGTGGGCTTCATTTTCAACATTGTCTCTTCCCTTATTATAACAAGCTATCTCTTTGTAAGCTGCTGACTTCTTTGGGGTACTGTCCCCATAAACTTTTTATGAAGCATCAGTGATTTTATCATTATTCTACCCAAGCTTGACCATAAAACTGATGTCTGCTCTTGCTTCAATTTTTGCAGAATTTATGTTGTTCTGATAGGATTTTTTTTTTTTTTGTCAAACTATGTCTAATCCTTCTTAGTACTTCAAACTAGATTCTGTTCAGACATGGTTACAGTAAGTTAGTATGAGTTTATTTTACTGCAAAAAAAATTGAAATCAATGAATACTCTTTTCATAATATTAATTTTCCATGAACATTTTGAAAACCCCTCCTATGTTAATTTACTTGATTGTAGTAATCACTTTATTATCTATGTATATATCAAAAAATAATATTATACACATTAAATATATACATTTTTTAAAGTCGAGATATTAGGAGATCTCCTTGAAGGTGAGAATTACTCTATTGTCAAAAGAACATCAACTCACGTATAAAAAAATCCCTTCTGGGACAGATCCAATGTGCCTCATGTTTTTCTTAAACCTAGAGGTTTCTGGAGAGGTGACAATAGTAAAAAGGGCATTCTGGTATATCAGTTGGGTGTAATTTGAATTCTAGCACTCTCCTCTCCTTCACGAATGCTCCTCCTAAAATCAGCTTTATTTCAATAGAGGGCCCACGTCAAAAATGAATAAGCACTTTCTTGGTAATAGTTACACTTGATCTTAGCCAAAGAGAAACAAACAATATGAAGAACCCCACCTATTTAAATTATTATTTCAGCAACTAATATTTCCCCAAATTAAATCTTCTGTGTATTATTGACAATTCTTCCTTTTCCTTTTCTAACTTTATCCTAATCCATTCAGAATAGCAGTTCCTTTTAATGTTGATTTAGTATCAAACGGAAAACTTTCGTCATTTGACTTTTTATATTTAAAATATCCAGAAAGAAGGGGGAAAGTGACTACAGAACTTCAAATAAATCCTCCGTGAAAAGATTTTCCCGAGTCAACGGATGTAGCAAAAGAGCTGCCCCTGTTGTTTTGCAAACAATGAATCTTCTCTAGCCTATAAATAATGGAAAGGAAAATCTCAGAAAGGATTTTTCTAATTCCAGTGGCTTCAGGCTACCTACCCAGCATGGCTTCTTGTTTACAACTGCAAGTACAAATGTATGATTTTTTCCCCCTTTTCACTCAAAACATTAGCTTTTTAGCTTATGGAATTAACCTCTGCCATGAATTTATGCTGTTTGCTTGCTGTTACTATTTTAAACACTGAATCTATTTTGCACCTTTTAAACATAAGGCTCTTAGAGTGTTATATAAACTGCTACTCCATAAATTCTCTTTTTATCCCACATAAGGTAAATGTTAAATCTTCACCCAAATTTACCGATAGGCAAACTGGAAGATCTAGGCATTCGACAGAAGCTCAATATTCTATCAGAAACATTTTGAACTTGGGTAACCTTATTAACCATGATTCTAACTTTTGCAAACTTGGAGTTTTAGCAGCCGTCCTACAGGCATATGCTGGACAAAGCTTGTCCTGGACACCCCAATAATATGCCTGAGTCTCCTTGCCTTAGCCTCCTGACCCCTTCCTCTTGTCCCCACTTCCTAAGAATGAGATCTCTTTCTGGGGGTCCACTTTTCAAATACAAACTAATCAATGCAGAGTCCATACCCCAACCACCTCGAAAACTCTAGGTCACTATCCACCTCCCCTAATAACACCAACCCCAAGACCAGGTATCAGACAATTAGGGACAGCCTATACAGGCCAGAGCCCATTGAAATTATTCAAACTAGCCAACCTGAAGCCAGTTTACCCTAATTCATACTTTTCTCAGAAGCCACAAGAAAAGCTCTTGCCCACACTTCTCCTGCCTCCTCTTTTTTATTTTATTTTTATTCATTTGTTTTTTTGACACAGAGTTTCATTCCTGTTGCCCAGGCTGGAGGGCAATAACACTATCTCAGCTCACTGCAACCTTTGCTTCCCAGGTTCAAGTGATTCTCCAGCCTTAGGCTCCCAAGTAGCTGGGATTACAGGCACCTGCCACTGCGCTTGGCTAATTTTTGTATTTTTAGTAGAGACGGGGTTTCACCACATTGGCCAGGCTGGTATTGAGCTCCTAACCTCAAGTGATCCACCTGCCTCGGCCTACCAAAGTTCTGGGATTACAAGCATGAGCACTGCACCGAGCATCCACCTCTGTTTCTTGACGCACCTGGATACTCTTCTCTTGAAGCCCTGCATGGTGTGGCATGCACCCTCCCCTTGGGAACTATGAGTAATAAATAATCTTTTTGATGGCAATTGTGATCTGTTGGTCTTATAGTACCTCACTTTTTCTATTAATGCACTATATTTTGAAACGCCCACCTAATTGGAGACCAAGGGGTCTTTCTTTATATTTACTTCCCTATTACCTTTCTCTTTAACATGATTTTTTTGCTTGAATTATTTGAATTATGTGAATCACCTATTGTCCTGTTACTATGCCTACATAGAACATGGTATTTGCAATCCTCGGATACAGTCATAGCCAAAGTCAAGACATCGAATTAAATAACCTAAATAACCTGTTTTTTTTTTGTTGTTTTTTTTGTTTTTTTTTTTGAGATGGAGTTTTGCTCTTGTTGCCCAAGCTGGAGTGCAATGGCATGATCTCAGTTCATTGTAACCTCTGTCTCCCAGGTTCAAGCGATCCTCCTGCGTCAACCTCCCAAGTAGCTGTTATTACAGGCATACACCACCACACCCTGCCAATTTTTTGTATAATTGTGTAATGTTTTGTATAATTGTATTAAAAAGTTGCTTTTTTATCCTAGATCCTGAGACAGTCAAGCCATGGAAACATGCTGATACCCCTCTTTGCAAGGCTAAAATAATTCTGTTTACTTTGCAGTTCCTTCTCTTTTTCATTTCTTTGGTCTCTATGTAAATTCAGCTGAAAAAAATCTGATGTGATTGCTGTGGCTAGTCAAGGGGGAGGGAAAATGTAAATGTTGCAGGCAAAATGGAAATTTTTGGCATTAATATCTTTTGGAAACTGTGACTTTTTTGGTGCCCCCATTAATGTAGATGTTCAATTATTTTGACAGAAATTTAACTCCTCAAAGTCAGTGAGTATTTAAAAATGAAATGAGATGGTTTCTAAGGTCCCACCCTGCACTAAAATGATCTTTGGTAGGCTTATAACAAACAAGTGTTCGCAGATGTCTTCCTGAAATTTAAACCAAATCATTACATTTAGTTAGCAATGTAATAGAAAAAAAATTTCCTCCAAAATAATTACTGATATTCCTGATATGCATTATTAACTCTCTTTTTGTGATATGTTTTCTAGAATATTTGAATTTTCTTTTTCATTTACAGTTAATGTTACTTAGTATGAGAACAGAAATATGTGCATGTATTCTTCTAATAAACCACCTCCTCTAGGTATTGAGATAGAACTCATCTAAATTGAACATTCACAATGATTTTTTTAATGAGAGCAAATTATTGGGTTGTAGATTTTCATAAACCTCTTAAATTTCTTCAAATGTCTTTCATTATTGTTTATCAGCACTGTTTTGAGGAATCTAAGTAACTTGAAAGGCATATCAGCAGGTGCTTCTTTGAAATTTAATTCAATAACTTATTGTTCATTCACCCTTAATATCAGCTACAACAAATGAGTTATAGCCATCATGAAAGTGGGTGGTAGAATGTAAGTTGTAAGTACTAGATCTCAGAGAAAATGTAAATGTTTATTTAAAATTGGTTATTAGATTAAGACACAAGGAAATGAGATCTCCACTCTCCATGATTTTCTAGGATAGGAAATTAACAGAGCAAAACCTCTTATCCAGAGTTGATTGCTAAATCTTCAGAAATTTTATAAATCTGTTGTTTAACAAAGACTTTTTAATGAATAAATTATATAGTTATAATTAAATTTTATGAAACTCAAAGGCAATAAATATGAAAAATTAATTTTCCCCATTATTTCCACTTATTCTCCTATACTGCACTATTATCTGTGGTCTTGAGGTCCTTGGTGTCGACTGCTCTGTGTGGTGGGAACACCATCTAATGGTGTTATACTGCAACTCGCTCTCCATCTCTGGCTCAATGAAGTCATGCTGGTAGCTTGACATCTGCTATGTTGATAGAATTTCTACTGCAGAAATCAGCAAATGCTGCAAGTCAGGGCTTAAGTTGTGGTTTTGTTGATCATCTAAACATAAGAAAGTATTGAAAAAATCAATAATGAAGATAAAAATTTAAACCATGTCTTGTCTGTTGCTGTTAAATTATGAATGGCATAAAAAATCAGAGAATACCGTGCTGGTGTTCAAAACTATTTTCCAAAGACTTCTTCTAAACAAAAGAAGTCTCATTAATGAACTAGTGAATTTCTCATATGTATTTGTGTCATATTCATATTATTCAATGTAAATAGAAATTTTAATCAACATTTATGGCAGAGCTATCCTTGGTATTTGAGTGCAACCACAGATTGTCAACATTAAAACATTTTTTTTCAAACATCAATAGAAGCTTTCTGTGAAATTCAATTTACTATGTGAAATTGACAATAGTTCTATATTATATATGTATATATATACACATATATGTATATATACATATATAATATAGAACTATCTTGTATATATATATATACCTATATACGTATATATACATATATATGTGTGTGTGTGTGTGTGTGTGTGTGTGTGTATATATATATATTTTGACAGAGTCTTGCTCATTCACCCAGGCTAGAGTGCAGTGGCACAATCTTGGCTCACTGCAACCTCCACCTACTGGGTTCAAGTGATTCTCTTACCTCAGCCTCCCAAGTAGCTGGGACTACAGGTGCATGCCACCACACTCGGCTAATTTTTGGTGTTTTTAGTAGAGATGGGGTTTCACTATGTTAACCAAGATGGCCTTGATCTCCTGACCTCATTATTCACCTGCCTCAACCTCCCAAAGTGCTGGGATTACAGGCATGAGCCACCACACCCGGCCTATTTTATTATTTATAAATATTTTGTTATCAGTAAAATTCCTAGTAAACTTATGCATGAGTATATATCTATGTGTACACTCTTTTTTTTTTAATTAAACCACATGTTACTCCTGTGGTAACCTGGGACATTTACCCTGGAGGGTGAAATTCTGTCACCAGGGCCTTTCTGCATGACAGTCCTCCTTTATCTGCCAAGACATTTAGAACATCACCATTTCTTAATGGTCAAATTTATTCTGTGGGGTAAAATTTAGACACTAACCAAGTTTTTACATGCTCACAAATCTCTAGTCGACATCAAGCCTATATCTATCATTAACAGGACCAGCAATAGCCCCTTTTCTGGCCCACCTTAGGATCTGTACAACTTTAGAACAATTCTCTCAATATGCCTTCAAATTATATTTTCATCCTTCATTTTTATTTCATGGAATTTTAAAATTCTGTCTTTAATATAAGAAAAAAATTAAAACCTTAAATATACTTTGTTTTCATCAAATATCCCAAATGGGGCAGGTATCTGTCACTTTTGCTAAGACATATCTAGATAATAATTTAGGTATTCTAAAGTAGCTACATGAGCTCATGTTACTTTCTAGAATTTCAACAACCCTTGCAGAAACATTTCTCACTGCTTCTACGATGTGGTCATAACAATGTATTATGACCTTGCAACATTGCTGGTGGCCACTAAATGGGCAAGAAAAGACCAATAACGCCCAACTGCTATGTGCTCCAACATGTTTACCCAAGAAAACAAAACTTAACAGCAATGATGTGGAAATGCAGAGTAGAAGCCGGTGGAACAAAGCTCTAGAAGAATTACTTTCCTGCCCTGTGTTTTCTAAGGGGCACACAAATGCCTGTGACATTCTTTGTGAAGCTCGGGTTCTGTCCCACTTGAGAAAGAAACCAAGCTCGTCTCCTGCTCTCCACTCTCAAAGCTGCATTGCCATGGCAGCAGAGGACAGTGGGGAGGCCAGTGCTAGTGCTGGGGTCTCTTCATCTGAGCCTTAGCCTTCTTGTGTCCTCAGGAAGACCTTCATCTCCATGGACAGGCTCAGCAGGTGGCTAGACCTGGAATCATTATATGCAGATGGTACCAGAAGGTTAATGCATTTATTTTCTTTAACTTTCCTGCTCTTCCATTCTTCAGTGTTGTGGAGCACCCTGCTTTTATGGCTTGTGTAATGTGTGCTGTAATACATGTTATGTGTCCAAGTTGCTTAAATTTCCTCTTTTTTCATATAATTCACTGAACTGCGATGAGAATGGCCTCTATTCTAATTTCCTCTTTTTTCATATAATTCACTGAACTGCAATGAGAATGGCCTCTATTCTGGTGAGTTGATTGTGTTAACATTTGGTATTTAAGGAGAACAAAGGTATACAGAGACGCTAGACAACAAGGTGAAGAGGCTGCAAGAATACAATATTCAAGGGAGATCAGCACTTTGCACATGGACAGCGTCATGGCCTCCACGGATTTTGTACAACGAGGATGCAGCTATTCATTTGTTCTGTGCTGCTGAGCACACTCCCCAAAATCACACACACATAACTCACATAAGTGCTGCTTTCTTAACAATTTTACAGAGAAAATTTAAATGAAAATGTATTATTCACAAAAAAAGTTTCTAAAAATGTATTTTTATGTCTTCAAACACTTACTAGGCAAAAATCACTAACGTGAAATAAATACGCAAATAGGAAGGGAAAACAATTATGCAATAAAGTTGTTTTGAAATTTTAGAAATAAGTTATTCACTTCATCTTAAAATCTGAATATATATTTTAAAATGACTGTACCGCTATTGCTAAGAGTTTACAAGGAAACAACAGTCATTTGTCCAGAGATTGCTACAGAGAAAATCAGGGACACAGAGAGGAGAATGAAATAGGAACCCTCTCCAGTTCCTTCCAGTTTTTCTCAGAACTGGAATCTGATGATCTGCCATATTATCTTACTTAACTCAAAAAGGGAATCTGGTTTAGATTTTTGTCAAAGGGATTACTGCTCCCTTGGTCCTGAATAATACAGAATATTAAGGGTAGGGCTTCCCTGAGTCTGCTCTGGAACATTCAGTATTCACTGTAATAATCGCAAGAGTGTGAGATACAGTGTATTATGAGTTGCATCTATCAGGCAGGCAGGACTGATCTGAGGCAGCTCACTCAGGAATGACAGTGTCTCAACCTCTGAGGAGAGCTGACAGGAGGCACCCACAGATTTCAGCCTTCAGAGGCCAGAGACAGTGCTCACATCAAGAGGGGAGATGTCATGTGTGGGAAAGAAACCATGCCTTTCCAAGTCAAACTCTTTTCTTAGAAGCAGAAGACGTCAATGGAGGTGTCTTTGCTTCTTCTTGCATTTGGAGTCAAGAGCTGAAGATCGATTTCATTTTCTAACTTAATTTGGAAAGCATCCTGTAGTAAAATTTTTGGTTTTCAATTTAAAAGTAGGTTATTATTGATGAAATTAAATCTGCCCAACATTGTTAGTTTTAGAAGTTTATCACAAATCCCTCCAAATTCGAAAGCAGATGCTTTGGTCACCAGATCAGAGAAAAACAGGAGCTCTTCTTTATTTCCAGTATCCAGATGTTTTCCTGTCCTGCAAATGTATAAACCCTACAACTAAAGATCATCCATCGGTCTAACAGATGTCTAGTGCCTCTTTCAATCCTGTGCTGCACTGTGGGTTTGATAATAATGGTGGAATATTGGAGGCAGGTAGGGGAGTTTCCCAGGTAGGGGAGAGGAAGAGGATTACACTGCTGATGGGGATGTCAATGATGGTTTGTAGCATCATAATAGAGAGAAATGGCATCCCAGAGGACAGACCCACAGTGGAAACAGCATTGCCCATTAAGATAATGTTGCCCAAGGGGCAAGGCTCATTTAAAGCGTGTGTGTGTGTGTGTGTGTGTGTGTGTGTGTGTGTAGAACCTAATCCTGGGAATCGCTCTCTGTTTTAGTAAATTACATCTAGCATTAAACCTAATCTACATTTACAGATCAGTAACAACATTTATGTAATATTGGTAACACAATATCTCTATGCATCTAGTATATAAAAATTGATTTGTGAGAGTCTTTGTGAAACGAAGGAATGAGCTAATTTGCCTAAATGTATTATATACAAGTGTTGGTAGAGTTTTAACTTGCATGTGCATGGTAGTAACTTAGTGCAGGGTGCCTAAAACAGTTGGCATTTATTAAATCTTCTAAGAAGAAAGGTGTCTGTCAACTAATGGGCACTCGCCACTATGGAAATCTATGAAAATCTATGGAAATCTGTGGAAGACTATGGAAAAAGGGGCTTTACACTGTAGAAAATAGAGCCAGCTCTGGTCCTTTCCATATTACCCAAGACTGCAAAAACCATCCATATATATATAACTTCTTGTCAATACTAGTAGTTATTTTTAAATTTACTACTGAATTTTGTGAATGTATTCTACGATCTCCAGAAAAGCAGCAAAATGTTGTTATACATAGCACTCTGCAAGTTGATTATATCTGAAGATGGTTTGTTTTGTAACCAGCATATTAGGGTTCTCTAGAGGGCCAGAACCCAAATGAGATATATATATATATATATATATATATATATATATATATATATATATATAAATTCACATGTGATCATGTGAATTAATACTCTGTAAAACTCATATAAACTCATATATATAATATATAGTATTTAATTCACAAATCATATGGTCCCACAACAGGCCATCTGAAAGCTGAGGAGCAAGGAAGCCAGTCCAAGTCTCAAAGCTGAAGAACTTGGAGTCCAATGTTTAAGGATGAGAAGCAACCAGCATGGAGAAAGATGTAAGCTAGGAGGCTAATTCAGTCTAATCTTTTTACGTTTTTCTGTGTGCTTTACATCCTGGCCGTGCTAGCAGCTGATTAGATGGTGCCCACCAGATCAAGGGTGGGTCTGCCTTTCCCAGCCCACTGATTCAAATATTAATCTCCTTTGGCACCACAGACACACCCCGGATCAATATTTTGCATCCTTCAATCAAGTTGACACTCAGTGTTAACCATCACAACCAGCCGTATCATTCCCTAACATTTGCAGCAGATCTCTCAGCAGAAACCCTACAAGCCAGAAGAGAGTGGGGGCCAACATTCAACATCCTTAAAGAAAAGAATTTTCTACCCAGAATTTCATATCCAGCCAAACTAAGCTTCATAAGTGAAGGAAAAATAAAATTTTTTGAGAACAAGCAAGAACTCAGAGATTTCATCACCACCCGGCCTGCTTTACAAGAGCTTCTGAAAGAAGCGCTACAAATAGAAAGGAACAACCAGTAAAAAAAAAAAAAAAAAAAAAAAAAACCAGAAGCTGCAATTTTCGTCTCTGATAAAACAGACTTTAAAGCAACAAAGACCATAAGAAAGAAAGAGAGACATTGCATGGTGGTGAAAGGATCAATGCAACAAGAAGAGCTAACGATCCTAAATATATACGCACCCAATA
>CAUYLG010004649.1:0-18630 GCA_963573385.1 Cacajao melanocephalus
TGCATAGCATTTCACAGGTTTAAATAAAATATTGGTTGGCTGCTTGTTTGTTATTTTCATTCCTTATTCCTTCCTGTCTCCATTGTTAAGCACAATTATTGGCATAAAAGAGGTTTTTAATACCCATTTTTAGACTGCATTCTAGCCTGGGCAATAGAACATGAATCCCGTTCTCTCTCCCTCTTTCTCTTCCTCTTTCTTTCTCTCTTACATTCTTTTTTTCTTTCTTTCTTTCACTCTTTCTTTCTTCTTTTCTCTCTTTTTCTTTCTTTAAAAAAAAAATAAATAAAAAATAAAAAGAAACCTAAAATTCATTCATGCCAGCAATCAGGCCTAAACCTTCCAGAAAGAAGTTATAAACTCTTTCTCTAATGAATCCACCAAACTGATTACTGAAAAAATTCAAAGATAGCCTAGATCTGTGTTGTCCAATGAAGTAGGAAGTAGCACTTGTGGCAATTTTTTCTAAAAGTTAAATTAATAAAATTAAGTAAAATTAAAACACCAGTTCCTCAGTCACACTAGTCACATTTCAAGTGATCAGTGGGCACATGTGGCTAGTAGCTATAGTACTGAACAGTACAAATACAGAACATGTCCAACATCACATAAAGTTATATTGCTAGAGTAGGTAGCCAGGCAGACATGAGCAGGGCAGGACAGGGTTGCCCCCCTCTATCCCCAGGAATGTCAGATATCCATCAGGTGATGGTCAGGCAGCCGTTAAAACTGTAGCTCTAAAATAATAATTGGTTGCAGCTGGTGCCAAGGAAAGGCAGTCTCTTAATAGACAGAAAATAGCTGAAGCTGTTTATCAGCAGCTTCCCGATAAGATCTCAGGGGTTGGGCGAGTGAGCTCAAGCATGTGCACCAAGGCAAAATGGCAGGACTTAATTGGTATATGACTTTCCTTTAAGAACGCCTGATTGGTAAGGGAAAAACACCTCAAGTGAACATGCGTACAACTTCAGTAAACTCCTGTGTGTGCAGCCCAGCCCAAGTGCTGGCCGGCCACTGCACATGCGGAGCCTACTCCAAATGAAGAGTTAGGGGAAATGAAATGTGACCCCAGAATCATGGCAATGTATAAAACCCCAAGTCAAGGGTCAGACAGGGTACTTGGAGCTTTCAAGTTGCACACTTGTCCCTCTTTCAAGTGTATTTTACTTCCTTTCATGTCTGCTCTGAAACTTGTTAATAAACTTTCACTCCTTCTCTAAAACTTGCCTCAGCCTCTCACTCTATCTTGTGCCCCTTAGCCAAATTCTTTCACTGGAGGAGGCAAGAATCAAGTTGCTGCAGACCTGTACACATTTGCCACTGCTAACAATATTACATGGCACTAACCTACACAAATATCCCCACCACAAAGTTCACAATCTTTACTTACACACTCTAAGTGAGCAATATTCTTAAATATATGCAAACAATAAAGGATCACCAGATACTTAAGACATCTAATACAAAAAATAAAAAACAAAGTTAAAGTTTAAGCAAACCAAAAGAACCAGAGATGACACAGAGGGAAGAAAATGTATTATTATTGCCGGGCACCGTGGCTCACGCCTATAATCCCAGCACTTTGGGAGGCCGAGGCAGGTGGATCACAAGGTCAGGAGATCAAGACCATCCTGGTCAACATGGTGAAACCCTGTCTCTACTAAAATACAAAAATTAGCTGGGCATGGTGGTGCACATCTGTAGTCCAAGCTACTTGGGAAGCTGAGGCAGGAGAATTGCTTGAACCCAGGAGGCGGAGCTTGCAGTGAGCCGAGATCACGACATTGCACTCTAGCCTGGCACCTAGCAACAGAGCAAGACTCTGTCTCAAAAAAAAAAAAAAAAAAAAAAGAAAATGTATTATCATTAATATCCTAAGGGAGATATGAGAAGATATTGTTTCCATGAAACAAGTATAGCCTACCATAAGAAAAGGAATATCCAATAAATAAAAATGTAAAATATTAGATTATTTAAAAATATAATGGTGAGACTAGGATGTGCTGAGTGAAAAGAAAAATATATATGATGGCATAAATGAAAAACTCAATAGAAGTTTTACAAAATAAAATTGGAGAAGTCTTCCAGAAAGCAGAACCAAAAATAAAAAATAAACAAGAGAAGAAAAAAATCAGAAACTCAAGGGGACAAGTTCGTAAGTTCAATATTCAAATAAGAGCTCTCAAGAAATAGAATAGAGAAAATAAGGCTGAGGAAATTATTTAAAAAGTATTTCAAGTGAATTTCTCAGAACAGAATGACCTAAGTATTCAGATTGAAAGATAATTCACAGTGCCCAGATGATGGCTACAAGTAAACCATTATCACGAAGTCTTAAAACACTGGGGACAAAGGCAAGCTTCCAAAGAGGAGGGGAAATGGTCACCTAAAAAGACCAAGAATCTGAACAGCTTTGGATTTTTCAGCAGCACACTGGAAGTTAGAAAAGCAACATAATAAAAATTCTGAGGGAAAACATTTCTCAATATAGACATCTATATCTAGCTAAGCTATCAACTAAGTGTGAGAGAAAAATAAGAATGTTTTGAGACATTTGGGGTATCAAGAATTTTACAACACCTGCACCCTCCCTAAGATAACCACTTGGAGAATGTGCTTCAGTAGTCAGTGGGTAAACCAGGAGAAAGGAAGACATGAAACCCTGGAGACAGGGGAGACAGGTGAATGAAATGGCAAGAGTGAGGTCATAGTCAATTCCATAAATACTACTGTGTGACCAGCTCTGAGATCAGCCTTTCCAGATTAAAACAAATTATCATCTTCATGAAGGAATGCATCAGGGGTATGCAACACCAGAAGAGATTTAGGCAGTTGGCAGAAACTATGAATTAGTATTACATAGAAAACTAACAAAAAAATTTAAGGACAGCTATTTAATCCAGACAGCTATTTAATTCTAGAACCTTGAGGAATCGCCACACTGTCTTTAAATGGGAAGAATAATCACACTTGTATAAATCATTGTATTCTATAAGGCACAGTTGCGAATAGCATTTGCATCATCATCATAATGCAATAATTTGTTATAACTTAAATGATGATATAACTACACTAGAAAGATGGGGAGCAAAGAAGAATTCATGTGATGGGGTGGGGGTGGAGTATAGATGTGAGAAATAAAGAAGAATCATCATTTTTTAAAATAGGAAGCTACACCTTAATGAGGATTTTTAAATTTTAAAAAAACAGAATGGGATGTAAATATTAGTAGATGATAGCTGATAAAAAAAAAAAAACAAGAATGAAAATATTAGCACATTATTTGGAAACATCAAGGTCATATACCTAACAAAGAAACAGCACAGATTAAAAAACATAGTTGAAAGTGGTTGATCCTGGGTAGAAAGAAATGGATCACAGGAGCTAAGGGGTATTTGGAGTATTCTGTTGAATTATTTTATTTTTTAAACTTTGTGCACCTATAACTTTGACTTTTAAAAAAAATGAAGGGATGGGTCTTCATTAAACAGTATAATTCATGTTCATGCAAAAAATGGCTGGGAATATTTGCTTTCTTTACCTCACATTCAGTCAGCAATGCCTTCAGATCATTCTTTTTCCAAATAAAGTAGGGCCAGTCAATCTAAATTGAAGTAGTTATTAAACTAAATGAAAGGAATATGTCTACAAAGTATAGTTTAGTGCTTTATTTTGCTAAAATGGATATATATTTGATAAAATTGAGCTTGAGAAGTTTAGCCACTTTTTCTCATTTGTTTTACTTTATTGATGTCTATCTGGGGTTTGTTCGTTTTGTTTTTTTAATTGATTTTATTATACTGTAAGTTCTGGGATATATGTGCAGAATGTGCAGATTTGTTACATAGGTATATATGTGCCATGGTAGTTTGCTGCACCCATCAACCTGTCATCTACATTAGGTATTTCTCCTAATGCTATCCCTCCCCTAGGCCCCTACCCCTGACAGGCCCCAGTGTGTGATGTTCCCCTCCCTGTGTCCATGTGTTCTCATTGTTCAACTCCCATTTACGAGTGAGAACATGCAGTGTTTAGTTTTCTGTTCCTGTGTTAGTTTGCTGAGAATAATGGTTTCCAGCTTTACCATGTCCCGGCAAAGGACATGAACTCATCCTTTTTATGGCTGCATAGTGTTCTATAGTATATATGTGCCACATTTTCTTTATACAGTCAATCATTGATGGGCATTTGGATTGGTTCCAAGTCTTTCCTATTGTGAACAGTGCTGTAATAAACATACGTATGAAAGTGTCTTTATAGTAGAATGATTTATAATCCTTTTAGGTAAATACCCAGTAATGGGATTGCTGGGTCAAATGGTATTTCTGGTTCTAGACGATTGAGGAATTGCCACACTGTCTTCCACAATGGTTGAACTAATTGACACTCCTACTAATAGTCTGGTTTTTAAGAGGCTGAGCATATCTTGTACAAGGAAGGTTTTATTTAGCTTTTAAGCAAAGTTTTTCCATTTTTAACTTGTTGGCTATTTTTCTCTTAAAAATAACCAGAGAAATACTGGCCATTGATTTTGATGTATAATACAGGTGTGTTTTTTTCAGTGTGTTGGTTCCTGTGCCCTCTCTGTTAACTGTTTGACGATTGGAACACTATTTCTTCAATAATTCAATGTTATTTTAAGATATACATATTAGTATACCCTTAGTTATTCTTGAAATTAAATCAGTCTCTTAGCTTATCCTTGCAGTAGAAAAAAAAATTGAAGAGAAAAAAAATGAAGAAAATCTAAACCTGCTGTCCAAATGTTGTGTGTTGGAGAAGATTTTCTTTCTCTTTTTTTAAGAGAAGATTTTCTAATGATAGCATCACAGACAAATTCCTCTTACCTTTAGCATTGCTATCTTCTCTCCTAAACTTCCCATAGGTTTTCTGTCCTACATGATAACTTCTGCCTCCAAATTCATCCATTCAATTTCCCTACAAAATTGAGTGGAATTCAATTTCCCTTGATTCACCTGCCTGTATTTCTTGCTTAGAGATATGAACCTAGAACTTCTAGATAGCTCTATAATTATAATATGAAATTCTTGAAAACTAAAAGCATGTCTTGTGCTTAAAAAACCTAGCACCTGATTCCGTTTTTGCAACACTATGAACACATATAATGTAATTTCCTAGTAACAATTTATTGAACATCTACTATTATGGTGGTGATATAATCACCCTACACAGGTCATCTGATTTATGCTAAAAACAACTCTGCAAGGTGAGTACAATAATCACCATTTTGCAAATGAACAAATGGTGAGGGAAAGAGAAAGCAGTGAAAATTTCACCTTAGCGCTGAGTAAAAGAAGTATCACAAATTTTGTTGAAATCAAATTGAGCTGCTTAGAGCAGCAGTCAGCAAGTAGGAAATACCATTTCCATCATTTCTGGACTTCTTTCCTCCAATCCCACTTCCAGGTGACACAGAAGTCGGGAGTGGGGATGTTTTCTTAGGTCCTCAATCTTGAAAGAAAGGAGTATGGCCTCCACTGGTCCTCACTGATATGTTTATTGTCCAGGCTCTTATGATGTAGTCCCTGAGGGAAGTGGTACTCACTGATAAGCTTGGACAAAGGTCTCTGACTTCTCTGTCAAGGCAGTTCCTAAGACCAGGGCTCCTAGAGGTCTTCCCTGGTGTCCTGAGGCAATCCACCCAACTAGGAGTTAACAAGCAGGGCCTGGGCTACCCTCTTTGCAAACCACCCAAACTCCCTTCCTTCTTGTCTGGAGGAATTGCTAGCTGAAGTCAATTCTACCTCCAGCTCCTAGCACCCCCTGAAGACCTCATCTTTCTTTTCCTCCAGTCTAAGTGATACGGCATAATCCCCACAATAGGTCTAATAATCCAAAGCAAACAAAACAAAAATGGAATGAAGCTGTCCTTGGACAACATCTGCAAGGCCCCTGGGGCAAAAGAACACAATGGCTTGGCTAGTTTCTTGGAATGGGAAGGGGGAAAATACCTTTGAGCAGTGAAAACAAAACACAAATCTGTGGAAGAAAACAAAAAGGTTTATAAATTCATATATTTTGTGGAAGCAGGGAATGAGGAGTTGGTAGTCAAAGGGCACAAACGTATGATTAGGAGGAAGAAGTGTTGAGATCTATCACACAGCCAAGTAACTATAGTCAATATTGTATAGTATATTCCAAAATAACAGAGTAAATTTCAAATGTCTCATCACACACAAAAAAATTATAAGTAAGTGAAGTGACAGATAGTTAATTAGCTAGATTTAGTCACTTCACATTGTATACATACATAAAACATAACATGGTGCCCCATGAATGTATACAATTATGATTTGTCAATTAAAAAATAAATATATCTATATATATTTATATACTCCAATATAAATACATACACATATGTCATATAAACATAAAGAATCCGTTATGTATATAATTACATTTATATTATAACATATGCAGGTGAATGAATGCCCATGAGAAAAGGAGATTTTCACCGTAAAAAAAAGTTAACTTTCAATAAGAGAACCTGTCTCATCCTCTGGTCTTCTGCTATTGCCTTTGAACCACATTCCAAAGCCAGGGAAAAAACATGTTTATAAAACTGCAAAGGTCAAGGCCAGTAATGGAAATTGATTTTACATGCTCAGCAGAATGTTTTTAGAACCATGGAACAGTATAAGGGAAAAGAAATCTATTTAATTACTCGACAGTCTTTTGTAGTCCATTAAAAAGGCTCCACAATTGTCTACCTCCCCTGAACCAACTTAACATAAATCCCTCCCATTAAAGAAGCACTTCTTAGAAATTGCACAGAATGCGCCCTTCTGAAGAGGTGAAAACTCCAGAGGATGAACTCAAACTGAGAATAATGATTCCTACATGAAGAAAAGCTCCTTTCTTTAAATGTTTTTAATGAGGCAGAAATTTTCACTTGAAGCTCCTGCCTGTTACCTGAGTAGCTGGTGTCTTTGAACTTGTATTTTTCTCTCTTCACTTTCTGTGTGATGAGATAATGGGCAAGAAATCAATAGCCTCTGCTTCAGGAGCAATTATGGTACATTTTTGACTTTGTTCTTTTTGAATTTCAGTCAACCACGTTCAACACTAAAAACTGTCTCTACACTTCAAAGCAAATTTATGATAATTCAAAATATGATTTTCTTAACAATTAACTGCTTTTAAAATTCTTACGGTTTTAGATTGGAAGTAAAGAAGAAAACAGTATGAAAATTAGATTTAAGTATAAAACCATCAGATTTTGTGAAAAGAGAAAACATGGAAAAAAAAAAAAAAGAAAAAAAAATGAGATTTAAGGACCTGCATATGTGAATGATTACTTGATTACACGAGCAAGTATGCTTACCCTGTGATAGGCAGGGCTCAAATAAGCTGCCTGGGACAATTGTTCTACGGCTATGTTATGTCAGACTTCTAAAGATCACTATGTTCATTAGATCATCAATTCAATTCTGTTTAATTAAAAGTTACTGAATAAGAGCACAGTCAGGCACTATTGTTTGGAATTTAAATAGTCTTTCCATACCAACAGTAATTAATTACTATTAACTATACAGTATCTATTCTAGGACAGTAACTTGGAAACCATGATAAATAGTTTGTACTACCACTATATACATTTGAAATAAATAATACTTCAAATTAATTTATGACTCAAATTAATTTATGACTCAAATTAACCTATAATTTTCCCTACACTAACAAGATTTGACTATATCATAACTGTTATATCAAGGTAGATATTCACTTAATGCTACTTCTACCTTCCTTTTCTTTGTTTTTCAGAGGGTCTCACTTTGTTGCCTGGGCTGGAGTGCAGTGGCTATTCATGAATCATTCCCACTATGGCTTTGAACTCCTGGGCTCAAGTAATCCTTCCACCTCAGCCTCTTGAGTAGCTGGGAGTACAGGAGTGCTCCAAGCCCCCCACGCTACCTTCCTGTCTTAACTGAAATTTAGCTTTCTCCTGATTTCTTCCCTTGAAGCCATTTCAGTGACAGCCACTTCTTTCTACCAGTCTTAAACCTGCGGGACAGTCCCCATTTTCTTCTTCCAGAGTACAACTTTCAGTATTTTCTTAAAAATAAATGAACACTCTCAATAATTTGTACTAATCTTTTGAAATTCACACCATTTGTTTACTCTAGCTAGATTTACCTCAGCCAATTATCCATGACATTCAAAATGGTTTTGAATTCCTAGGTCAGTTTTCTTCTTCAATATGACACTGAAAAATGGTTCTCTGAAAGATATCTGTGTCCTAATCCCTGAAGTCTGTAAATATCACCTTATTTTTAAAAATGTCTTTGCAGATGTGATTAAATAAAGGATGCTAAGTTGAAGAGATTGTCTTGGATTATCTGTGTGGTCCCTAAATGCTGTCACGTGTGTCTTTATAAGAAAGAGGCAAGAGGAGATTTGACATGCACAGAGAGAAGGCAATACGTAGACAGAACAGAGAGAGATTTAAGGACACTGGCTTTGAAGATTGGAGTGATGTAGCCACAAACCAAGGGATTGTAACAGCTACCAGCAGCCAGAAGTGACAAGAAATAGGCTGTTTTCTGGAATTTCTGGAAGGAACATGGCCCTGCCAACACGTTGATTGCAGCCCACTGATGCTAACTAACTTTGGACCTCTGGCCTCCAGAAGTGTGAAAGAACAAATTTCTGTTGTTTTAAATGAAGTATGTGGTAATTTGTTCTAGTAACCATGGGAAACTACTACACGGTCCTATTCTTTACTTTCATTCTCTAAGACTTCCCCATCTATATTGAACCAAGAAGTCATATGGAAAGCTAAGATTCAGAAAAGCCCACAAAATAGTTTCAAGAACAGGAGACTGATCAATATCTTTAAATATTAAGAAAAGGTTAAGATAAAGACTTTTTTTCTTTTTTTTTTTTTTTTTTTTTGAGACAGAGTCTTGCTCTGTCACTAGGCGCCAGGCTGGAGTGCAGTAGCATGATCTCGGCTCACTGCAACCACTGCCACCTGGGTTCAATTAATTCTCCTGCCTCAGCCTCCCGAGTAACTAGGACTACATGCGACCACCACCATGCCCAGCTACTTTTTGTATTTTTTAGTAGAGATGGGGTTTCACCATGCTGGCCAGGCTGGTCTGGATCTCTTGACCTTGTGATCTGCCCATCTTGGCCTCCCAAAGTGCTGGGATTACAGGCGTGAGCCACCATGCCTGGCCAAAGATTTTAAAGTATCTGTTAGATTAGATAATTGAGAAGTCTTTAGTTACCAAAAAAGAATAGTTTCAATATGGTGATGGAGGCCACATAAGAGACCCACAATGAGAACTGCTCCACCGTGCCCAGTCAGTACACAGAATCTTGAGAGAAAAATAAATTTTGTTTTAAGCAACTACATCTTGTGTTAAACACTTTTGTTACTTAGCCAGAGCCAATCAGAACATGAAAAGATAGGGAATTAAGATAATTCACACTTTATTTTCTCTTAGTTGGGGAGACTGCTAAATGATTTGGAATGGTTAACATGAGGAACAAAACTGAGAATTCATCAGAGACATGTAGAAAAATTGTTAAGCAGTGTTGAGGGCCCAATTTATGCTATAGACCCTAAATCTTTGATAGCATCAGTCCTCTTATAATTTTTCTCTAGTAGAGCTCAACAGATTTATCTAGGATTGGAGGTTGGCAGTGCAGATTCACAAGGAAAACAAGAAGCCAAGGGAGAAGAGGGTGGTATGGGAAAAGTGGTTAAAGTAGTAAATTGGGCCAGGCACAGTGGCTCATGCCTGCAATCCCAGTACTTTGGGAGACCAAGGTGGGAGTATAGCTTGAGTCCTGGAGTTTGAGACCAACCTGGGCAATCCCGTCTCTACCAAAAATACAAAAAAATTAGCCAGGCATGGTGGATCACACCCGTAGTCTCAGCTACTTGGGAGGCTGGCTGACTGGGAGGATTGCTTGAGCCCTGGAGACAGAGGTTACAATGCACCGAGATCGCACTACTGCACTCTAGACAGAGCGAGACCCTGTCTCAATTTTAAAAAGGTAGTAAATTAGTGCCTAGGAGCAGAGCTGACTGATACTTTAAGCATAATAAGAATAGACCCTAAGTTTCACTAGGCTTCTGGGGTCCACAAAAATGTTTTATTTTTAGAATAAGAATAAAAAACTTTAAGATAGAAAAAATATTTTTATATATAGTAATATGTTTGTCTTTATAAGGGTAATCATGAAATGTAACTTTTAATATGTTTTTATGGAGGAAGGGGCCCCAAAAGGCAAAAGTGCTTAAGTCATTATGTGGTCCTGCCTAGCAAGGGCAGACAATATGAGAGAAAAGGGAGATCTGAAGCATCTGAGGTTTAAATGAAACTACTACAAATGTGTAACAGACCTAAGAGGCCAAGAAGGATAAAAGATTATGATGAGGGAGTGAGAATAATAGAATGTGAGAGCTTTACATTTTTAGAAACGAAGAACCATCACATAAGAGATAAGACTCTCCAGGATGTTGTCGTGAGAGATGAGAAGGGAGGTGGTTTTCTGAGCAGAAGAGATCCAGGAACATGGTGGGTAGGTTTGTGTAGGTGACATCAGAACTGAAGTGATCCACGATCATGGCAAGAGTTAGAAAGAAGACTAGGGTTTCAGATGGACCAAAGATTTGTGTAAAAAAAAAAAAAAAAGTAAAGATGGAAGTATTAAAAGAAATTTAAGGCTGGGTGCAGTGACTCACGCCTGTAATCCCAGAATTTTGGGAGGCCGAGGCAGGCAGATTATGAGGTCAAGAGTTCGAGACCAATCTGACCAACATGGTGAAACCCTGTCTCTACTACAAATACAAAAATTAGCTGGGTGTGGTGGCTCATACCTGTAATCCCAGCTACTCAGGAGGCTGAGGCAGGATAATCACTTGAACCCATGATGGGGAGGTTGCAGTGAGCCGAGTTTGTGCCACTGCACTCCAGCCTGGGTGACAGAGCAAGACTCTGTCTCAAAAAAAAAGTAATGACAATAAATTATCCAAAATAAGAAAAGTATAAAGTATATAAAATATAGATAGCAAAGTGAAGAGATTTATAAACTAAATGACATGCAAATAAAATTGTTCTGCATAACAAACACCAAAATGACAAAACAACAAACTAAGAAAAAAAATATTGCAACTCATATTTTAGTAGAAGTCTATTTTCCTTACTATGGAAAAACTTGCAATCAAATGACAGGAAAACACGCAAAGAAGATGTCCAGGAAAGAAAATACAATGTTAAACATTTGCAAAGATGCTCAACTTCACTCAAAGTAGGAAAAGTGTAAATTAAGATTTTGATGAAATATTTTTCAAATGTTCTTGGCAAAGTAAATGTGTAAAATATTATATTGGCAAAAATAATGGGAAACTAGTTCTTTTAAATGTAGTCAATGGGTATATAAATTAGTACACAACCCATGCAGTATAATTTTTTCAGTGTCTATCAAAACTTTTAAAAAGCAAATAACTTTTGACCCAAATAACTTGCAAAGGTAAAAGATGACATTGGTAAAATGTTATTTATAGAAGCCTTGTTTGCAATAGCAAAAGACTAGAAAAACTAGAATGAATCTAGTTGTTTATAGGAGGGGACAGGTAAATTATTGAACATCCACATAAAATATTATGCAATAATATTTTTACAAGAAAATTTTATAACTATTAAGAAAAATTCTTTAAAATATTTTGTTTTTAAAAAAATAAAGGTTTTAGAACAGGATATATAATTTTGTATCATTTGTTTACCTTTAGGAAACCAACAATTTGGGCGAGGTGGCTCAACCCTGTAATCCCAGCAGTTTGCAAGACCGAGGTGGGCAGATCACTTGAGTTCAGGAGTTCCAGGCCAGCCTGGCCAACATGGTGAAACCTTCTTTCTATTAAATATACAAAAATTAGTTGGGCATTGTAACGTACACCTGTAGTCCCAGCTACTTGGGAGGCTGAAGCAAGAGAATCGCTTGAACCTGGGAGGCAGAGGCTGCAGTAAGCCGAGATCGCACCACTGCACTCCTTCCTCAATCACAGAGTGAGACTCTGTCTCCAAAAAAAAAAAAAAGAAAGAAACCAACAATTTATATATACATATGCATTCATATATGCATATCCGTACATATGATTATGTTTGCACAAAATATCTTTGAAGGACATCCAAAAACTGGTGATAAAAGTTGCTTCCAGAGTCAAGTAATAAGAGACTGGAAGACATGAGAGGGAAGACAATTTTCATTTCATCTTCTTTTTGATGAAGAACCACTTGTCATAGTTCTTACTGATTGTGGAAGTGACCAGATTAGTTGATGCAGGGTAGTACATGTTAGACTCAGGTATCATACAACCAAAGAAAGAGAGCTTTTTGGATTAAGATTGTAGAGTTAAACTTTGGAAGTGACAATGAAGGTCTAAGTCACTATCATCTCCTGGCCCAGAGATACAGAAAGGAAGAATGGCCAGTTTCTTCAGAGATGACTGCCTGAGAAGTGATGACATCAAGGAAAAGCCAAGTTTCCATTAGGACAAGAACAAAGAAAGTTTGGCAAAGACATTGAAGATGTCATAGAAAATAGAATGCAATTTCTAGAGAGCAGAAGAATTGTGAGAGAGGTCAGCAGTCGGAAGTGATAGGAAAACGACCCAGAGAAAGGAACCACAGAGCAGGATGGAGAAGAAAATAAGAAGGAGAGAGACAGATGAGGAGCCTGCATTCTAGACCTGGGGGTGACAGTCATGAGAGATATGAAAGGAATTAACAGCCAATAAGATTCTGTGGTTTTGTCATTTATGGTAGCCTGTGGCCAGTCTGTAAGTGCTGAGAATGGCTCTGGCTAGATACCATATGCTGTCAACTGTTTTGACTATGGTATTTATTCTACAGATTCTTTGTACAATATCCCTGTATTAGGCCATTCTTGCAATACTGTAAAGAAATACCTGAGACTGGGTAACTTACAAGAAAAGAAGTTTAATTTTCTCATGGTTCTACAAGCTGTACAGGAGGCATAGTGACATCTGCTTCTGGGGAGGCCTCAGGAAGCTTCTTGTTGTGGCAGAAGGCAAAGGGGGAACAAGCATTCCACATGGAAGTATCAGGAGCAAGAGAGAGAGAGCAAGAGAGCAAAAGCAATGTGTGGGGGGAAGTGCCACATATTTTTAAATGACCAGATTTCATGTTAGCTCAGAGCGACAGCTCACTTATCACCAAGGAGATGGCCCAAGCCATTCATGACAAATCCACCCCCATGATCCAAACACCTCTCACCAGGCCCCAATTCCAACACTGGGGATTACATCCCAGCATGAGACTTAGAAGAGACATTCAAACTATGTAAGTCCTTGATGGAAAAAGAATAAAAAACTATTTCTGTGCTGCCACAACATTTAACCCTAGGTAGTGTTTGCCACCCACAAGGAAGGCCTTTTCCCCCAACCTCATCACTGCCCTGACATTTCTCTTTTTGATCTATTTTTTCAACATTTATTATCACTCACTGCACTTGACTGAATGTTTATGTCCCTCAAAATTCATATATTGAAACCTAATCCCCAATGTGGTGATATTTAGAGGTGTTACCTTTGGGAGGTGTTTAGGCCCTAGGACAAAGCTCTCATGAATGGGATTAGTGACCTTATAAAAAGGACCCTAGAGAGCTTCCTGACCTCTTCTACCACGTGAGGACATAGCAAAAAGGCAGCATCTATGAACCAGAAAGTGGACTCTCACTTGACATCAAATCTGCCAGCACCTTCCTCTTGGACTTCTCAGGCTCCAGAACTGTGATAAATAAATGTATGTTGTTTATAAAGCAACCAGTTTAAGGTATCTGTTATAGCAGCTTTTTTTTTAGAGACGGGGTTTCACTATGTTGGCCAGGATGGTCTCGATCTCTTGACTTCGTGATCCACCCGCCTCGGCCTCCCAAAGTGCTGGGATTACAGGCATGAGCCACTGCACCCGGCCCTATAGCAGCCTTAATGGACTCAGGATATTCACTGTTACTGAATTTGATTTTGCCTCTGGTCTTTTACCATTACCTTTCTTTGATATCTAAATCTAAAAAACACTAGAAAGAAAAATAAACTTTAGAGATCATCTTTCCTAGTGGTTCTCAACCCTGGCTGTTTAATAGAAATCACTTGACATGCTTTAAAAACATAGATATCCACTTGACATCTCCTAATCTGACTTAATTGTTCTAAAATAGGGAGCAAGAATAATATTATGTAAATGTCCCCAGGCAATTCCATGCATAGCCCAGGTTGTGGACTGATTTATGTGAACACATTTGTTATGAAGGTAAAGGGACAAAGTCAATCATCTAGAAAGTGGAAGTAGGATTGGGACCCAGGTCTCCCGATTCTCAGTCTCTAAGTCTGGTGCTCATTCCTCTGTATAATGTTGCTTTGACCCAGTGACTTGCCCTCTCTCCTGGTTTTACTTGGCTCTTTACCCAACTGTAAAGCAACAATCAAAGATATCAAAATGCGAGCAGCATGACTCTCATGTTGTCCACCTCCCAACACCTGTACAAGCCTAGCCATCTACTTCTGTTTCATTTGTAAGCTTCTGTGCCTCGCTTGAGAAAGTCATGTAATGGTGCCAGCTGGCATCACTATGAATGCATGCTATCTAGTCTCAGGTGTCCTCATTCTGTAGGGCCATCTTTATTTCACTCTTCTTTGTTTTTCATCACGTCACTCAGAAAGACTGTTAGAAATCTTTTCTATGCTCCTTGAATTGCTTGTCTTAGTTCTGTATTCCACTCTCAGCAGATAAAATTATTGAAAATTAATGCATCTATTTCCTAGCCTCTCCTCTGCTTGAATTGTTTCTGTATTTTTCACCTATCCTCTTTCCAAGTCTAATTTTTGCCTGTGATTGGATTTACCTCCTCTTTTTGTTTTCTAGGGCATATTCCGTCTGTCCTCCTCTCTTCTGTCTCTTTTCTTCTCCACTGGAGTATTTCTGCTACTTGGGAGGCTGAGGCGAGAGAATCACTTGAACCCGGGAGGTGGAGGTTGCAGTGAGCTGAGATCGTGCTATCCATTACACTCCAGCCTGGTCAACAAGAGTAAAAGGCCATTGTCTCAAAAAAAAAAAAAAAAAAAAAAAAAAAAAGCAATACTTCTCTTAAAGTTACTACCCTATTAAGCTACCAACCACTATACATCTTTCTTTCTTTGCTGAAATTTTCCACTGGATGATTTACAATCACTGTTCAGTTTTTCTACCTGCTATCTGTAATCAGACCTCCATTATTCATCTACTTAAACTATTCTCTCATTTATACCTTTTGGCTTAATTGCCAAAATTAACAGCCTCAATTATTGTCCTTGCACTAAGAAGTCCTCTCTCCATCTCTCTCTTTTTGGAAACTCTCTTCTCCATTTATTAATCATATTGCATTCTCAATTTCCATTTACCCCTACTCCACCCTGATCCTGAATTTTCTAGTCATACCTCAGTACACCAGGTTGGAGGGCTTTGCTACTCCATGGCCATGGACCAACGATAAAGCAGTGGTCTGGGAACTTGTCAGAAATATGGCATCTCAGGCCCTTTCTCAGACCTGCCGAATCAGAATCCCAGGATCCGCATTTTAAGTATCTGCTCAGGTGATTCATGTACATGTAAAGCCTGAGAAACATAGTTCTAAGGGAGAGAGCATAGTCCTGCTTTATCTCCATTCTTGACAGTCTGATCTTGATCCAAAACTTCAACTAACTAGGCTGAGCATGACCACTCACATCTGTAATCCCCACATTTTGAAAAGCCAAGATGGGAGGATCACTTGAGCCCAGGAGTTTGAGACTAGCTTGGGCAACCTAGGAAGACCTCATCTCTGCCAAAACAACAACAACAAATTAGCTGTATGTAGTGGTACACACATAGTCTCAGCTACTGGGTAGGCTGAAATGGAAGAATCACTTGAGCCTGGGAAATTTAGGCTGCAGTGAGCCCTGATGGCTCCACTATACTCCAACCTGGGTGACAGAGTGGGGCCCTGTCTCCAACAAAACAACACAAAAAAATGCTTTAACTAATTATAAGCAAAGATCTATTCTTCTGACCATGAGCTCCTTCCATCCTGCATATTATGTCTCCATTTTCAACAAGCTTTTCAACATGTGCTATGTTTTTTATGGACAAGCCATCATGTTCAAAGCAAGTCTTAATCTTTTCTAAAAATTATTGTTTCTTCTCTATCTCAATTAATGAACATTCTCCCAGGCACTCTGTGTTATAATTTTTTGTTAATCTTGATTCTTTCCTCTCTGCAAATGACCTTCGTACAAAAAGCATATAATCTTGATTGGTTTCATCCTTAACTGTCTTTTGCATTTCTATTACTTAGCAAACACAGGCAGGTAGATAGATGGATGTGTATATATAATCACTTATTTTGAGTTATCAGCCATGTTATCTTCAAAGAGCTTTATGAATACAAACCTGATATGGTTTGGGTCTGTATCCCTACCCAAACCTCATGTCAAATTGAAGGCCCTCCAACCAGGTGGGGCCTGGTGGGAGGTCACTGAATCATGGGGGTGGTTTCTCATGAATAGTTTTGCACCATCCTACTAGTGCTGTTCTCATAATAGTGAGTGAGTTCTCACGAGATCTGATTGTTTAGAAGTGTGTAGCACCTCCCCACTCTCTAACCTCCTTCTGCTGGGCTATATAAGATGTGCCTGCTTCTCCTTCACCTTCTGCCATGGTTGTAAATTTCCTGAGGCCTCCCGAGGAGCATAAGCCACTAGGCTTCCCAGACAGCCTGCAGAACCGTAGCCAAGTAAACCTCTTTTCTTCATAAATTACCCACTCTCAGGTATTTCTTTATAGCAGCACAAGAACAGACTAATACAGAAAATTGGTACTATGGAGTGGGGCATTGCTATAAAGATATCTGAAAATATGGAAGCAGCTTTAGAATTGGGTAATGGGCAGAGGTTGGAACAGTTTGCAGGGCTCAGAAGAAGACAGGAAGATGAGGGAAAGTTTGGAACTTCCTAGAGACTTGTTAAATTGTTGTAATCAAAATGCCAGTAGTGATATGGACATAAAATCCAGGTTAAGGAGGTCTCAGATGGAAATAATGAACTTATTGGGAACTGGAGTAAAGATCCCTCTTGCTATGCTTTAGTAAAGAGCTTGGTTGGACTGTGCCCTGCCCTGGGGATCAGTGGAACTTTAAACTTGAGAGTGATGATTTAGTGTATCTGGTGGAAGAAATTTCTAAGCAGCAAAGCATTCAAGATGGTGCCTGGTTGCTTCTAGCAGCCTTTGCTTATATTTGTGAGCAAAGAAATGACCTGAAATTGGAACTTATATTTAAAAGGGAAGCAGAGCATAAAAATTTGGAAAATTTGCAGCCTGACCATGTGGCAGAAAAGGAAAGCTCATTTTCAGGGGAGGAATTCCAGCAAGCTACAGAAATTTGCATAAGTAAAAAAGAGCCAAGTGCTGTTAGCCAAAACACTGGGGAAAAGGCCTCAAAGGCACTTCAGAGACCTTCACAGCAGATCCTCCCATCACAGGCCTACAGGTCTAGAAGGGAAGAATTATTTCCTGGGCCAGGCCCAAGGTCCCATTCCCCTGCACAGCCTCGGGACACTGCTCCCCTTACATCCCTGATGCTCCAGCTCCAGCTCCAGCCGTAGCTAAAAGAGGCTAAGGTACAGCTTGGGTTACTGCTTCAGAGGGTGAAAACCATAAGTCTTGGTGGATTCCACATGGTGCTAAGCCTGTGGGTGCACAGAGGGCAGGAGCTGAAGCTGGGGATCCTCTGCCTAGATTTCAGAGGATGTACAAAAAAATCTGGATGTCCGGCTGAAGCATGCAGCAGGGCCGGAGCCCTCAGAGAGATCCTCTACTAAAGCAATGCAGAAGGGACATGTGGGGTTGTAGTCCCCAGTGTCCCCACTGGAGCACTGCCTAGTGGAGCTGTGATAAGAAGGCCATTTTCCTCCAGAGCCCAGAATGGTAGAGCCATTAACAGCTTTTTCTGCATGTCTGGAAAAGCTCAGGCACTCAATGCCAGCCCATGAGAGCAGCTGCAGGGGCTGAACTCTGTAAGGCCACAGGGGCAGGGATGCCCAAGGCTTTGGGAGCCCACCCCTTGCACCCGTGTAACGTGAATGAGAGACATGGAGTCATAGAAGATTATTTCGGAGCTTTGAGGTTTAATTACTACTCTGCGGAGAGAGATCCAAGATGGCCGATTAACAACAGCTCAGGATTGTAGCTCCCAGTGAAAGCGCAGAGAGCGAGTGGACGCCACACTTTCAGACGAATTTTTGTTGCCCACAGACTGGGAGATTCCCGGCGGAGGAGCCACACGGGTCGCCAGCGCGACTTTTTTGGCCGGCGCGACTTTTTTGGCCGGCGCGGCTGTTTTGCCGGCGCCCTGGCAGGGCGCTTCTCAGCGCGGAGTATACGGGACGGGGTGCCCTTTGAGTCCGGCTTGGCTGGTCCCAACCCCACAAGGAGAACAGCAATTGGAAGCCCTGAGGACTGAGAGTTTCACAGTAAGCACAGCTGAACCGGGAAGGTCCAGCTGTGCGGGGAAGGGGCGTCCGCCAAAGAAAAACTAAGAAACAGAAAAAAACTTCATCAC
>CAUYLG010004650.1:0-19651 GCA_963573385.1 Cacajao melanocephalus
ATTTCATTAAATCTTCTTTCAAGGTTCTTAGTTTCTTTGCATTGGGTTAGTACATGTTCTTTTAGCTCACAGAAATTTCTTATTATCCACCTTCTGAAGCCTGATTCTGTCAGTTCATCGCACTCATTCTCCATCATGCCTTGTTCTCTTGCTGATGAGGAGCTGCAATCCCCTGTAGGGGGAGAGGAATTCTGATTTCGGGTGTTCTCAGCCTTTTTGCACTGGTGTCTTCCCATTTTTGTGGATTTATCCACCTGTCGTCTTTGTAGTTGCCGACTTTCAGATTGGATCTGAGTGGACGTCTGGCTTGTTGGTGGTGAAGTTTTTTCTGTTTCTTAGTTTTCCTTTGGTGAACGCCCCTTCCCCACAGAGCTAGGCCTTCCCGGGTTCAGCTGTGCTTACTGTGAAACTCTCAGTCCTCAGCGCTTCCAATTGCTGTTCTCCTTGTGGGGATGGGACCAGCGTAGCCCGACTCAAAGGGCACCCAGTCGCATATACTCCACACTGAGAAGCGCTGAGAAGCACTGCGCCACGTCGGGGCACTGGCAAAACAGCCGCGCCAGCCAAAAGAGTTGCACTGGTGACCTGTGTGGCTTCTCCGTCGGGAATCTCCCAGTTTGTGGGCAACCGAAATTCATCTGAAATTGCGGCGTCCACTCGCTCTCTGTGCTTTCACTGGGAGCTACAATCCTGAGCTGTTGCTAAATGGCCATCTTGGATCTCTCCGCCCAGTGGTGAAGTTTTTTTCTGTTTCTTAGTTTTCCTTTGGCGGACACCTCTTCCCTACAGAGCTGGACCTTCCCGGTTCAGCTGTGCTTACTGTGAAACTCTCAATCCTCAGCGCTTCCAATTGCTGTTCTCCTTGTGGGGATGGGACCAGCGGAGCCTGACTCAAAGGGCACCCCATCCCGTAGACTCTGCACCGAGAAGCGCCGTGCCAGGGCACCCGCAAAATAGCCGCCGGCCAAAAAAGTCGCACTGGCGACCCGTGTGGCTCCTCCGCCGGGAATCTCCCAGTCTGTGGGCAACAAAAATTCGTCTGAAAGTGCGGCGTCCACTCGCTCTTTGTGCTTTCACTGGGAGCTACAATCCTGAGCTGTTCTTAATTGGCCATCTTGGATCTCTCTCCCCATGGCATATGTATACCACATTTTCTTTACCCACTCATTGAGTGATGACATTTGAACTAGTTTCATATTTTTGCAATTGAAAATTGTGCTGCTATAAACAAGAGTGTGCAAGTGTCTTTTTCATATGACTTCTCTTCCTCTGGATAGATACCCAGTAATGGGATTGCTGGAACAAATGGGAGTTCTACTTTTAGTTCCTTAAGGCATCTCCACACTGTTTTCCATTGTGGTTGTACTAGTTTACATTCCCACCAGCAGTGTAAAAGTGTTTCCTTTTCACCACACCCATGCCAACATCTATTATTTTTTATTTTTTTTAATTATGGCCATTCTTGAAGGAGAAAGGTGGTATTTGCATTGTGGTTTTCACTTGCATTTCCCTGATAATTAGTGATGTTGAGCAGTTTTTTTTTTTTTTTATGCTCATTGGCCATTTGTATATCTTCTTTTGATAATTGCATATTCATATCGTTAGCTGACTTTTTGATTGGGATTGTTTTTTCTTGCTGATTTGCTTGAGTTCCTCAAAGATTCTGGATATTAGTCAGAAGCTTAGTTTGGGAAGATTTTCTCCCATGCTGTGGGTTTTCTGTTTACACTACTGATTATTTCTTTTGCTGTACAGAAGCTTTTTAAGTTTAATTAAGTCCCATCTATTTATCTTTGTTTTTGTTTCATTTACTTTTGAGTTCTTGGTTAGGAAGTCTTTGCCTAAGCCAATGTCTAGAAGGATTTTTCCAATGTTATCTTCTAGAATTTTTATGGTTTCAGTTCTTAGATTTAAGTCTTTGATCTATCTTGAGTTTATTTTTGTATAAGGTGAGATATGAGGATCCAGTTTCATTCTTCTACATGTGGCTTGCCAATTATCTCAGCACCATTTGTTGAATAGGGTGCCCTTTCCCCATTTTATGTTTTGGCTTGCTTTGTTGAAGATCAGTTAATTGTATTTGGGTTTATTTCTGGGTTCTATATTTGGTTCCATTGGTCTATGTGCCTATTTTAATACCAGTATCATAGTATTTTGGTGATTATGGCCTTAGAGTATAGTTTTAATGTAAAGAATAGTGGTGGTATTTTGATGGGAATTGCATTCAAATTGTACAAATTGAACTTGTACACTGCTTTCGGCAGTATGATCATTTTCACACTATTGATTCTCCCCATCCATGAGCATGGAAAGTGTTTCCATTTATTTGTGTCATCTATGATTTCTTTCAGCAGTGTTTTGTAGTTTTCCTTGTAGAGGTCTTTTACCTCCTTGGTTAGGTATATTCCTAAGTATTATATTTTATTTTATTTTTTGCAGCTATTGTACAGGAAATTGAGTTCTTGGTTTGATTCTCAGCTTGGTCACTATTGATGTATAGCAGTGCTACTGATTTGCATACATTGATTTTGTATCCTGAAACTTTACTGAATTAATTTATCAGTTCTAGGAGCTTATTGGATGAGCCTTTAGGGTGTTCTAAACTCAAGTTTTTATTTTCATAATATTACTGCTTTATCATGGGAATCTTTCAAGTTTACTCACATTTGCATCCTGCTAAATGATAACAATTCTATGTCTTAACTCTATGTTCAATTGATTCCATCAATTTCTGGCAGCCCTTTTAGGCCTCAAGTTTTCTTTTCTAAGATTTATTCATTTAAAATTAATCTATACAGTGAATGATAAATTCTTTGTAGAGTTTGTTTGTTGGTTTGCTTTTAGTAAGATACTTCTGAGGATTTGCATATCTGGAAATTGTCTTTCTATTGCTTTCAAATTTAAATAGTAAATTTACTTTGGGTTACAACCTTCTCTCCTCAAAATTGTATATGGACAGTGTCCTCCAGGATATACTGTGAAATGAAAAACCCAGGTAGAGAAATGTGTCTATATCATACCATCATTTTTCTAAAAGAAGAGGATATACACACATACGCATTATATCTAATTAACATGTTAAATACATATGTGTTATATTGGACTGTGTTGATTAACATATGTTAACATAGTATTGCATGTTATATGTTGAATATTAAATTAGCATATGTTAATGTTATACAATAATATAATAACATGTTTTATACATTTATTGTTATATATTATCGCATATTAATGCATCTTAAATGTATGAAACTAACATATATATGTTAAAAATAAAATACACCTTAACACTTAAAATGGTTAAATTAGAAAAGGGAGGAAATATTTTGGAAGAATCAGGGGTTGAAAATAGACTTCTTTGAATGGATCTGGTATTATAGCTCTGTCTCTGAAGCCATGTTTATACTTTACGTAATCATAAAACTAAATTAAATAAAGAAAAATACAATCCCCAGACTATGAAAGTGAATTTAAACAGATGAACCAAGTTATGAACTCAGTCAGTAACCTAACCTCTCCACAAAGGAAATATCCCAAGTGGCTCTAAAACATAGTGTTCCTGTCTCTGACAAGTCTTTTCAATCTCACATCCTGACTGTGCTCAATTCAGTCTTCTATATTTTTTTAATATTTATTTACCTCTTTTGTTTGTGCCTTTTCTTTGATAATTGAAAATTATTCAACAGCTCAAAGTAAGTTCTTTGTCCACTGTAGTTATCGACTTTCATTTAATATTATTTTATTTTATTTTCAGTTCTTAATCCTTATCATTTTTTCCTCAAACTAGAAAGCTTCTAAAATGTGTCTTTTTATCTTTGATTCAATTTCCCTCTCTGTCAGTTCTGTACTTTACTGTTTCTAATATACTATTTTAAAATATATCCTAACAAAATGTAAATTGGTACAGCCATTATGGAAAACAATATGGAGGTCCCTCAAAAAATTAAAAATAGAACTACCATATGATCACACAATCCCACTTCTGGGTATGTATCCAAAGGAAATGAACTCAGTATCTCAATGAGATATCTACACTCCCATCTTCATTGCTACACTATTCACAATAGCAAAGATATAGAAATAACCTCACGGACATCATCAAATAAGAAAATGCAGTAAGTATATATGTATGTAATATATATAGTGGAATATTATTCACAGAAAGACAAATACTGCATGATCTCAGTTATAGGTGAATTGAAAAAAGTCAAACTCATAAAAGCAGAGAGTAGAATGGTGGTTGCCAGGGGCTAAGAACTGGGGGAAATGGAGAGATGTTGGTCAAAGGGTACAAAGTTTCAGTTAAGCAGAAAAATTCTGAGAATCTAATGTACAGTATAGTTACTATAGTTACTATAGTTATTATAGTTACTATAATACTGTATTGCATACTTAAAATATGCTGAAAAAATGGATCGTAAGTGTTCTCAACACAGGGAAAAAAAGACAACTATGTGAGGTGATGAGTATGTTAACAAGATTGAGTGTGTTCATTATTTCACAGTGAATATGTATATCAAAACATCATGTTGTACACTTTAAATACATACAATTTTTATTTGTCAATTATGCTTCAAAAAGTATGAGGAAAAGATTTTGAGTTGGCCCAACTCCTAAGCCTGAACATCCTCTTAATACTACTCTCTTCAATTGCTTTGGCTTTTTTTTTTCCTGAATCCACTCATAACTGATTTAATGAGAATGAGATAATTAACTCTATGTGTAAAATTAGGCTATATAGTTATGGTGATATTGTAGTGTGTTCGTTAAATAAAAGCTTTTGGCCAGGCACAGTGGCTCACACCTGTAATCCCAGCACTTTGGGAGGGCGAGGCAGGCAAATCACTTGAAGTCAGGAGTTCGAGACCAGCCTGGTCAATATGGTGAAACCCTGTCTCTACTAAATATACAAAAATTAGCAAGGCATGTTGGTGCACAGCTATAATCTTAGCTACTCGGGAGGCTGAGGAACAAGAATCACTTGAGCCTAGGTGGCGGAGGTTGCAGTGAGCCTAGATTGCACCACTTTACTCCAGTCTGGGAGACAAAGTGAGACCCTATCTCAAAAAAAATAAAATAAAATAAAAGGTTTTAAGTCTAAAACCTAAAATAAAATACATTTACCCTATCATGTAGTATCTCACTTTTATGCAGAATTTTTATTTCTAACTTTCTCACAGCCAGATTCTTCTTCACCAAATTCTTATTATGTTATTTTAAATCTCATGTTTCATAAAATGCAAGCACTTTTACATTCTGGATGAACGAAACAGAAACTTTCTAAAACTATCTTTTTTTCAGTAGGTTTATAATATTCTCTCTTACTTCTTATTTTATATTACATATTCATATTTATATTCATATTTCTTATATATCTTCCCTTTTTCTGAGCCTTTTATAGTAAGAGTTCTAAACAGAATGGTTTTGTCACCAAACATGGTGACTCTATTGTTCTTGGATTCCACATCATTACACTTGGATGCTTTCAAAATATGCCTGTCAAATCTTGTGCTGGAAAGCTGGTAGTAACAGTTCAACCCTTTCTCAGTTACTAGGGTTTTTTCTTATATTTAAAGGTCCTTTGAGTTTTTTCCTTCATCCTTGGTGCTGAGTAATTTCACTAGGATCTGTGTTAATTATTTGTTCTCAATGTTTCCTAGTTCATGTTGTTTCCTTCCAGTTTGCAAATAGAGTCCTTTATTCAGGAAAGTTCTGGAAACTTTATTCAGGAAACTTTATTCAGGTAAGTTCTTTTCTAATATCTAGTTTTTTCATTCCATTTGTTCTGTTATCTGCCAAATATACATATATTGCCACTCCTTTGCCCTCCAATCCTGTCTAACTCTTTATTCTTTTTATGTAATGTTTTTACCTTCCAAACCCTATAGTCTATATTCTTAACGATATTTTCAGCAATACTAATGCTTATCGATACTTCCACCATGACTTTCATATATTTTATGTTTTTTATTTTTTCTTCCATGTTTCTTAAGTACTACTGAGTCATTTTCCTTCTTTTCTTCATGTCTTCTTTGAGCCATTTTATCTCTGACTTGATTTTCTCCTTCATTTCTTTTATTTTGTAGAAAAGTGTTTGTATCATTTTCCCCTGAATTGCTTCATGGACTTTCTAGGCTATATTCTACATTTGCCTTTTATTTTTTAAAGTTGATTTATCTTAGAATAGGAGTCATTTCTTCAGAGAAGGTGTAAGCTAAAAGATAGTGTGGATGATAAGCCGGGCAAGTGAGCAGGGAGCACTGACCACTCAGAATTGGGGATTCTGTCTCAGAACACTTTCTTCCCCACTGTGCTATTTAGCCTCCTCTCCCTGCTATTAGCATTTTTATCCTTCTTTTGGGGGTGGCTCTGCATATATCTGTTGAGGGAGGTCATCCTATTTATTTCACAATAAAGCTCTCTTTCTTCCAAACTTTTATGCTTTAGTGTTTATTTTTCTTCTGCCCCTGTCCATCTCTCCTCTCTTCTGTACCAATATCTTGTTTCTTGGTAATATTATATGCCTGCACAGTTTGTAAATCACCCTCCACCAATGTGTGGCATTTGAATGAACTCATAGATGGTTCTGCAGCCCACTCATGTTCCCAGTCTTTGCAGACACATCATGTGGTGCTTACATTTGGAGAACACTGCATGCTGACTGAGATGTGTAGAGACACATCTTCTCTAGAAGGAATGTCTTGATTTGGTCAAATGTAACTATCTTTAGCAGACATTCTTCTTAGGTTATACTTTAGAGCTGCAAATCTTTTATAGTTTTATTGAATACAGAATTGTATTTATTGCTTTTTTATTTTTGTTTTCAGTCAATTTCAGGAAACAGAGTGGGTAAAAACAATTTTAATTCATAAAAGATTTTGGAGAATCTACATTTGTATTTTAGAAAGATCACATTGGCTTCAGCGAGAAACATCGTAGAAGACCAGGTTGGGGAAAGGATGTATGAGACAGGAGGTTGCTCAAGCCTGGAAACAGACAGGAAGACCATTAAGAAAACTAATACATTTATGCAAAAGAGAGATGATGAGGTCTAGGAAAGGTCAAGGGCTGAAAGATAAGAAGAGGGTGGAAAGAAGACCTAAGTCTTTGGAGTCATCCGTCCACTGATGACACTTGATGACAAGTTTCTAGTCCAATTTATGTGACAAAATTGGATGGAAACATGCAGCAAAGAGGAGTCAGCTAAAATAGAATCTTTGGAATTCTGCACTTAGGAATGGAAAGTAAAAGATTCTCCTGTAAAAGGAAATGAGAGGTAGATACTGGAAAAGTAAGAGGAAAATAATGCAATAGGGCGAGGGCAAAGAGTGTTTCCAAACAGGAGATGGTTAGTGGTGCCCAATGATTCCAAGAATTGGTGCAAGATAAGGTCATAAAGGTTGACATTGGATTTAATGGCAGGAACATCACTGGTAACCATTATGAGAGTAGTATCAATAACAATGAAAAGGGAAACATGATATCAGGGGATTGAGTTGTGAATAGAACATTTCAAAGTATAAAGAATACAGAAAACTCTTAAAGAAGTTTGACTATAAACACAGAGGTAAATATAGAAATAGAATGTAGAATCAGCTGAAAGAAAACCTCTTGTATAATGATATACCATATATCAGAGCTTTAGGATGCCCCAATAGCAATAATAAATCATATTTCTACAGAAATTTAGTTCAGATGGGCTTTTGCATACATAAGCTTATTTCAAACTCACCTCACTAAATTAACTCACTTTTACTCATGAGGAAACTAAGGCTCAGAGAGATAACAATAAAACAACTTTCTAAAGAATAAAATAAGAAAATTTGTACTTTTTTTTTTGAGACGCGGTCTCACTCCATTGACCAATGGTGAATGCAGTGGTGCAGTCTCGGCTCACTGCAACCTCTGCCTCCTGGGCTCAAATGATCTTCCCATCTCAACCTTCCAAGTAGTTTGGACTACAGGTGCATGCCACCATACCTGACTGATTTTTGTGTTTCTTGTAGAGGTGAGGTCTCATTATGTTGCCCAGGCTGGTCTTGTACTCCCGAACTCAAGGGATCTGCCTGCTTCCACCTCCCAGAGTGCTGGGATTACACACATGAGCCACCATGCCTGACCAGTACATAATTTTGACCCCAGCTTGAGCACAACCCTACCATTCAAATCCTGAGTCAAGGCTAGGTAACATGACTCATGCCTGTAGTCCTAGAACTTCGGGAGGCCTAGATGGGAGGATTGCTTGAGGCCAGGAGTTCAAAAGCAGCCTGGTCAACATAGCAAGACCCATATCTCTGAAAAAAAAATCCTGGGTCAATGTCAGTGTCCATATCCTTACAGAGAGCAAAATCAAGACAATATTTCACCTAAGCCCAAAGCCACCACGCAAATTGTTAGATTGAAATGCATTCTTTTATTCCCAATGGAATAAAACTGCAGAGTCCAGTTTGCTTTCTGTTAACACCTCCAGAGCATCTTCCCTGCCCAGGTATTTCCATGCAAGGCTGATGCTAGTTAATTGCCTGAATTAAACATTTTACAGCTTAAAAGAGTTCATTAGACTACATGATTTATAAATATTCATTCTGCGGGCAGGAGGAAGCAAGGGAAATTTGGTTTCTGGTGACTGCCTTTGTAGCAAACTATTCAATAGTAACACTCAGAGATAGCCTCAGTATCTAGGTAAAGTGTTTTTGGAGCCTTAAATCCCTTACAGGAAAACAATTTCTCCAAATGCACAACCATTTTTGCTGAGCCACTAAATACTTCTGCTTGCCCATGACAGGGACAGCCTTAAGGTGATATGATAGATGCCAAGCAAATAATCAATCAATACACTGACTTAAGTCTCTGTCTATCAGTTTGGCATTGTGTGGACTAATTAGATGATAAAATGTGATGAATGTGTATTAAACTCAACCTCCCCCTGGAAGCTCCCAGGGGTCCTTTCCCACTTTCTAGCTGACCTTTTAGAGCTCAGCTTTATTGTATGTGAATGCAATTAAATCAATTTGTAAGATATTTGCATTAGTGTGGCTTGTTCAGAATTCAATTATTCAGTGTCTGTTTACTGCCCTTCGGAGGCTTGTGCACTGGCTCATGTTCAAGTGGTGGATAAAGGCAGAAAGGGATGGTTTGGTCAGGATTCAAGCCCGCAAATGCCTTCCCTCCAAGGTATTTCTGAGAACCAGCTTACCCAGATCCCTCTCCTCCCAGGTCTCAGAAGGGACAAGAATGAACTCTCAATATGGCTGAGCTTTCATCCTGGCTCTGCCACTTACTGGAATAATAGACTTGAATAAGTCATTTAACCTGTGTGAGCTTTGGTTTCCTTATGCCAAAGAGAGTTGCTTGGCTTGGAGTTCCCTCTGTAATAGATGGTGAGAGTAGGATTTGAGTGCAAGTGTTTACTGGGGAGGTGATAGTAGCAGGTGATAGTAAGACAGTGAGGCAGTAAGAAAGGGATGGGAGAAGCAAATATGAGATGCATTCATGAGCAGATTACTGTCGTGGGCAACTGGTGTTCATTCCCTCAGGTGACCTCTGGAAGATGGAGTACAGCACTCACCAGAGTTGTCCCACCCAAGGAGCAAGGAGCTTAGGCATAGCTCCACCAACTGACATTCGTTATTGGTCCAGGGGTGTTCACTCTGTGGCTTTCAGGTTGGCCACAACACTGGCTGAGCATCCTTCTAATGCCAGAGAATACCCCCAAACAGAGTAGCACAACCACTTTCAGTAAAAAGCTCTGTGCATGCAGCAATATGGAACAGCACAATGGCATCCACTGTGGGGGATGGGCTTCATTGTAATGTCAAAGAGTGATAATATGTGTAAAGTCCTTAGTTCTATGATTGGCACAGCATAAATCCCTCTATTAGTAATAGTGGAGAAAATTATTTCTAGGATACATAAATCCTCAGCATGAGAATCCAACTGTGATTCCAAGTACTTGGCAAAGGGAAGGCCACTGTACTCTATGCTTTACTAAGGAGAGTAGAAGGTGAAATCATGGAAGGTTTTATGGAGGAGGTGACATTTGAACTGGATTTTTAAGGATGGGTAGGTGTTCACTGGGTGCACAATGGGAGTACAGACATTCTAAGCGAAGGAATGGCATGCGTTCTGATATAAAGACATGACGCAGTATATCCTTGGTGACCTGCTTATATTTAGAATGGCTGAAGTGTAGGATGAGAGGAAACTTTATGTCATGATGCCAGAATTCAAGTCACAAGAAAATTTCTACATCATTCATGAGCATTATAGTATTAGTATTATCTTATAAGCTACAGGGAACCATTGGATCTACTAATGCAAAGCTTTTAATACACATTTTGGTGACACACAAAGGAAATCATTTATAATGGAAATCAGTGGATTAATAACCATAAGTTTGAAAGATCTGCTACACAGGAATGAGAGAAAATATAATATTTTATATGAAGAGTGTTTCAGGGTTTTCATTGAGCCAGCGTGTTACATGACTTCAAAGAAAAAAATAAGTTAATTCAAACTTAAGTTGCATTAATATAAACAGAGCAGTGTCCAGATTAAGGGACAAATAGAATCACACTTGATCTGCACTATTTGAGCAGCTCAGGAAGCAGCTGTCCAATTTTCAATGACATATCTTTGAAAATGGACATGGGTACACTGGAACAAGCCTGGAGAAGAATAAGCAGAATGTCAGAGTGCAAAAATCATGTAAGATGTAGATGACTGAAGAGCAGAGAGTAGGTACGCTGCAGACAGTCAACTCGTAGGTCACACTTGAGCTGGCTTCTATTGTGAGGAAGAGATGAGATTGAGTCTATGTGGTTCCAGAGGCTCCCAGTGAAGCATGTTTCAAGTCAGTGGAACTAATTAAAGCCATCCAATAAAATAGTCAGCCTTGAAGGAAGTTCTCTATTCTTGGGAGTAATCGGTAGTAAAGGAGAAGAATACCTCTCCAAGAGGCTTACATGAGATGTTAGCTTTTAGAAAGGAACTGACCTCTAAAGATCCTTTCAACTAAGATTCTATGGTTCTATGACAATGATTCTCTCCAGGTATCCCTCCAGGAGACACACCACAAAAGGGGGCATTTTGTAGGGCACACCACAAAGATGCCATTTCTAGTGGTAAATAAACAAAAAGTAACATCTCTGTGTGGTCAGTTGCAAATGATTGGAATAAGGGAAATAGGAAAAGAAAAAGTTAGTGGTTTCCTTTTGTTATCGTCTAAGAAAAATAATAGGTATCGAATATCTCCTGTGTTCTGGGCTCCGTATTTAATAACATTAGCAATTGAAGAAGAAGGAGAAACAGAGAAGGAGAAAGAGAAGAAGGGGAAGAAGGAGTAGGAGAAACAGAAATCATGGTAGTAGTAGTTAAAATTTATTTACGTGCTATTGAATATTCTTGTGGAACTGTTAAAAACTTTTTGAACTTTATTGCTTTACTAGATGAATTCTTTCTGCTATAAACAATATTACATGATTAGTGGTGTAGACGGGGTTCATATGAAACTCCCTTTGGAGAAAGAAATGACCTCTAACTTAGAATCTAGACTAAAAATTGGTCTTCCCTTTGGACAACATAAGACACTTTCTATGAAACATCATGAAGCGTCCCTCTGGAAACAATGATTCAGGTCACTGCTGTTGAGTCTTTGTGCTTACTAATGTGTAGGCTTTTAAGCATCACTTTTAACCCCACCTGTTAGAACATCCTGACCCCTTTTATTTCAGACTCTTGTAGTCCTCATTTTTGTCAATTGTGATACAAGATCACTGAACCTCCTTGACACAAAATTTTCCCATTCAGAATACCCTCCTCCCTCCTACCAAGTGGATGCATCTAAGGCCAGTCCCACGCCCCACCCCCAACTGGGCCATCTCTCTGAAATGCTGACGCGTCTGTAGATACCACATCTGTCTGTGGAGGATCAAGATCAAAAGCTTCCCAACACCCCCCTTTTACAAAGGGATCTATATTGTCACAAATTGACTGTGGCGGTTCTGGGGTAAACGTCTGTGTGTAGTCCCCATCCATGTATATCCAACCATGGCTGCGGTGTGCTCACTGATATCTGTGTATTTGTCATTCCACAACTGGAGAGGAGCTGAATAGCAAATATGTCTCCATCAAGGTTCTCTTTGTTGTCTCAAAACAAAGAGAGAAATGAAAATGCTACAGGGGAAAGGCTGGAAACTGAAGGTCAGAGAGTACAGCCAAGCTTCCCAACAAGGGACTGGAACCAGGAGCTGGAAAGCAGTCAGAAATCCTGCAGTATGCCTCTCTCTCTTCCTCTCTCCCTACTCCTTCCCCTCAGTCCCCTCCCTTTTTCTATTTCCCAACCTCCCTCCTTCTCTCCCTTTGTCACTCCCTTTCTGAGGCCAGATGGCCTTTTGTCTCTTCCATGTATCCACTTTATTCCATCTCCCAGACTGCCTTTTGCTAACTTAGAGAGTAAATGGTCAAATATGGTTGCCCCATATCTCCCAAATTTGCATATTCTTGCTTCAAAATAACCAGCAGAAAATAAATCCTATCTCTAAATCCAATTCCAAGTTCCCGGGAGAAAGACGATCACTGGTCCATTTAACATCACTGCTCTATTTAGGGTCGAGCGTTCAGCCCTGGTTCAATCAGCCATGGCATGAAAGCAAAACTGCGTGGTTCAAACATGGCTTCCCAATCCCATCTCTGTGTGTTGCAGGCAGAAGTTCTCGAGGAAGGGACATACTGGATGGGGTGGGCTTTACTCCTCTAACTTTATACCTTGATAACAGATAATTTTAGAAAATTCCTCTCCACTTTGGTCAATATTCTGAGATCTCTCTAATACATTGGTATGCCTTATTCTAATTCCCTCTACCAGGCAGTTCATGTAGAAAAACAGACCCCATGAATTAAGTTACTGGTATCAAATACCTCCCTAACAGCAGATTTCCATGCAAGTGGGATGTATAAAGAGGGAGAAAGATTAGGAGAATCTTTTTTCAGGGGAAAACAGCTAAGGGATCTCACTATCACGGTCTCAAAAATTAGTCTGATGGCTTAGTTCAACTAAAGATTATGAATTCTAGTGAGTTAGTTTCCATCAAGAGACAGCAAGTCAGTGGAAGACCTAAGACACACACACACACACACACACACACACAAACTTTAAAGGAGGAAAGATAGAAAAAAATACATACTTTACAATGAAATATCAAATATCAAACCTTTCAAGTGTGCTAGAATTCTCAAAAATACAGAATGAGCCTAACATAAAAATTTTCAGTATGCATCTTCCTTCAGGCAGGTGAATATTGAATTTATGTACTCTAAGAATAAAAGTTTATTTTTTTTTGATAGAGAGAGAAGGTGAAATCTTTATTATGTATGTTTGGAAAATGCTCAGGCATATGGCTGCTTGTAAGTAGAGAGAAAAGATACTGAGGCAGTTAAATTAGTATTTCAAATCAGATAAGTCTAGGCTCCAATCCCACAATTAAGTTGTACCAACCCTTTTAACCTCAATTCTCATCATTTCTAAAATGGGAGTAATAATGCAATGCCTACTTCTAAGGCCAACAACAAAAATCATGTGTATTTTGATATACTTGCAGTGAACAATTGGACATTTATAACATTTGTAATGCCATAAAGAAATATGAAACGTGGAAGACCTGTACATAGAAAACTACACAACATTGCTAAGAGAAATTAAAGAAATGAAGAGACATATAGAGTCTGTGGGTTGAAAAATTCAATATCTTTAAGATGTAAATTTACCCCAAATTTATCTGCAGATTCAACACAATCCCATTCAAAATCTCAGCAGGCTTTTTATGTAGAAAGTGACAAACTGATTCTGTAATTCATAGGGAAATGGAAAGACTTCAAATAACCAGAATAAAAATGAAAAAAGTCAATAAAGCTAAAAGAGGACTAACACTATCAAATTTTAAGACTTATTATAAAGCCATAATAATTAAGATAGTATGGTATTGGCATAAATGTAGAAAAATAAACCAGTGGAATGGAATAGCGAGTCCAGAAATAGATCCCCACATTTTAGCAACTGATTGCCAACAAGGTTACAAGAGCAACTGGGTGGAAAACGAGAGTCTTTTCAATGAATGATGCTGAACTGGATATTCACATATACAAGCTAATATTAATAAAATAAAGTGAATTTTGTTTCATGCCTTGAATCCCAGAAATAAAGCCAAATATCTACAACCAATTTATCTTCAACAAAGCAAACAAAAACATACACTGGGAAAAGGACACCTTATGCAATAAATGGTGCTAGGAAAACTGTATAGCCACATGCAGAAGACTAAAACTGGATCCTCATCTCCTACCATATATAAAAATTAACTCAAGATAGGTTAAAGACTTAAATGTAAGACCTAAAGCCATAAAAAATTTTGAAAAAAAAGTAGAAAAAAAAATCCTCTGAATGTTGACCCGGGGCAAAGAATTTATGACAAAGACCCCAAAAGCAAATGCAAAAAGTAAATAAATAACTGGGACTTAATTAAACTAAAAAGCTTCTGCACAGCAAAGGAAATAATCAACAGAGTAAATAGACGACCTACAGAATGAGAGAAAATATTCTCAAACTATATATCTGACAAAAGACTGATATCCAGAAACTACAAGGAATTCGAGCCAATCAGCAAGAAAAAACACAAATAATCCCATTAAAAAGTGAGTAAACGGCATGAATAGACACTCCTCAAAAAAGACATGCAAATGACTAAGAAACATGAAAAAAATGCTCAACATCACTGATCACTTAGCATAACTAAGGTGCAAATTAAAACCACCTTACTCCAGGCAGAATGACCATAATTAAAACGTCAAAAAACAATAGCTGTTGGCACATATGTGTTGCAAGGGGAACATTTATACACCATTGGTGAGAATGTAAATTAGTACAACCTCTATGGAAAACAGTACAGAGATTTCTCAAAAAACTAAAAGCAGATATACCATTAGATCCAACAATCCCACTGCTGGGTATCTACCCAAAGGAAAACAAGTCATTACATCAAAAAGACACCTGCACATGTATGTTTATAGTAGCACAATTCACAATTGCAAAGACATGGAATCAACCTAAGTGCCCATCCACTAATGAGCAGATAAGAAAATGTGATACATTACTATATACACGATAGAATACTACTCAGTCATTAAAAAGAATGAAATGTCTTTTGCAGCAACCTGAATGGAAGAGGAGACCATTATCCTAAGTGAAGTAACTCAGGAATGGAAAACCAAATACTGCATGTTCTCACTTATAAGTGAGAGTTAAGCTATGGATATGCAAAAGCATATGAAGTAGAATAACAACCCACATTGGAGACTCAGAAGGGGAGAGGATGGAAGGGGGACGAGGAATAAAAAAACTCACCTATTGGGTACAAGGTATAATATGTGAGTGATGGGTACACTAAAAGCCCAGACTTCACTATACAATTGATCTGTGTAACCAAAAACCCCCTAAAACTATTGAAATTTTTAAAATTAAAAAATAATAATTAATTAAGTCAAAACAACTATAAATCTAAATATATGACCTAAAACTACAACAATTTTAGGGAAAAAATCATAGGTGAAAAGTGCAGCCTCGGGTTAGGCAAAGAGTTCTTGGATAATACAGAAAAAGTAAGATCCATGTAAGATTCAATTGAGAAATCGGACTTCATCAAAACTTAACATGCCTATTCTTCAAGAGAAACAAGAGAATGAAGGGAGACAAGCTACAGAATGAGAGAAATATTTGCTAATCAAATATCTGATAAAGGACTGTAACCAGATTATATAAAGAATTCTCAGAACTCAGTATTTTTTTTAAATCCCTTATTTTAAAAACTAAACGAAAGATCTGAACAGATACTTAGCCAAGTGAAATATACAGATGGAAAATAAACACATGAAAAGATACTCGACATCATCAGTCATTAGAGAAATGCAAATTAAAACCATAGAACCATTATGTACCTATTAGAATAGCTAAAATTGAAAAGACTAAACATGCAAGTGTCGACAAGGATGTGGAGGAACTTGGATTCTCATACACTGCTGGTAGAAATGAAAACTGTACAATCACTTTGGAAAATTGTCATTTTCTTAAGAAGTTAAACATATACATACCACACGATCCTGCCACTCCACTTCTAGGTATCTGTAAGAGAAATAAAAGTATATTCCCTTACAAAGACTTGTACACAAAGGATCATAACAGCTTTATTTGCAATAGTCCCAAACTGGAAACAGCCTGCATGTCCATCAACAGGTTACATAGCCAAAGGTAGCAGCAAATTACACCTACCACCGCCAAGAAAAACCTTTCTGGCTTCACAGGTCAAAGGATAAATGAAAGTATGAGCAGCTGTCACCTCCATTTACTTTTTGGTGAAAACAAACGTGTGGGAGCTAAGATGCAAATCTATCCCTTTAGAACGATGGTGAAGGTGAAGAGCTATTTTTATGAAGTGTCTCTGAGTTCCATGTTCCATAAAGATACAACATCACTTATGAAGTGCTCATAAGTGTGATCCCTATTCCTCCTATCAGAGGACAGGGTGGAGAAAAGCATCCAATGATAAAAGCAGACTATATGGAAAGGAGGAGGGAAAGGAGGAAAAGAAAAAGAAGAGGTGAAGGAAGAGGAGGAAGAAAAAGATGAAGCAGTGATGAGGAGGAAGAGGATGGTGATGATTATGGCAAAAGCGACGAAGATGATGAAGGAATAGTAAGAGAAGTGGATTATGTTTGATTGCTGATGATGATGGAGGTAGTAGTAATATATCAATTTTACTTATCTTTTTTTTTTTGAGATCGAATTTTGCTGTTGTTGCCCAGGCTGGAGTGCAGTGGCATGATTTCGGCTCACTGCAACCTCTGCCTCCTGGGTTCAAGCAATTCTCCTGCCTCAGCCTCTCAAGTAGCTGGGATTACAGGCATGTGCCATCATGCCCAGCTAATTCTGTGTTTTTAATAAAGATGGGGTTTCTCCATGTTGGTCAGGCTGATCTCGAACTCCCAACCTCAGGTGGCCTACCCACCTCAGCCTCCCAAAGAACTGGGATTACAGGTGTGAGCCACCGTACCTGGCCCATATCTTTTGATATCAATTGTGGGTTAGCCTCTGATATTACAGAGCACTGCAGCAATAAACAAGGGACTTAAAGATTCATAAGTTTTCGGCAGGAGGCTCAAAAGCCTGGACACTTGAACTCAGCTAAAGACAACTCAAGTCCATCCCGAAGTGGGTCTTAATTCTGCAGATAAAACCCATTACAGCCTGAGCCCGCTATGACCCCAAAAGCGCGCAAGCCATCACTCCAGCCTCCTTGCACCACCCGGTGCTCCCATTTGCAACAATGTAGCATTTCCCAAAACTTGGCTTTGCTTTCCACATACCTCATGTATTACTCAGAACTATTTATTCAAAGCTATAGGTACTAATATACTAATAGGTTTATCCAGTCTTCTTCGGTCATGAATAATAACCTAACAGATACGGTACATGTAACTAATAATTATTATAACTAAAAACACAAATAATGGTTATAACTAACACATAGTGACTGGGCAGGGTGGCTCATGCCTGTAATCCCGGCACTTTGGGAGGCCAAGGCAGGAGGATCACTTGAGCTCAGGAGTCCGAGACCAGCCTAGGCAATATGGCAAAACCCCATCTCTAATAAAAATACAAAAAATTAGCTGGGCATAGTGGCTCACACCGGTAGTCCCAACTATTTAGGGGGTTAGAGGAGCTGGGGCAGAGGATCACTTGAGCCCAGGAGGTCAAGGCTACAATGAGCTATGATCACACCACAGCACTGCACTCCAGCCTGGGTGACATAATGAAACCATCTCAAAAAAAATGATTATAACTAATACATAGTGAAGATTGACTGGGCACTATCTCATTTAATCCATATAACCTATAACATAGCTACTGTCACTACCCTCATTTTACAAATTATAAAAATAAAGCTTTGAAAAGTTACACAATGCTACACAGCTAGAAAGAGGCACCATCAGGATTTGAACCAAGTGTGCCTCTAACAGACCCAAAGGAAAAGTTGGTTTAGGTGGGACAGACTCAAAGGTGAAAAGACAGATTCTGTAAGTCAGGCATGTGAGCTGAGGGTGGCAGGCAAGTGCAGTGGAGTCAGCTAGGTCCTGTGCCCAGAATTGTAGCAGGCATGGTTCTGAGCATTACGTAGCCTAGGGGCAAAGGGAGTTTTTCCCTCCTGCCTTGAAGGTTGGAGTCTTTAAGTCTGTTGAAATAAAGTAGCAAAAGACAGATTCACAGGAGAAAAATCATACAGACTTATTAATGTGCACAGGGGCATCACAGGAAAGTAAGTACCCATTAATCCAATGAGGTTAAGAGGTTATATACCCTTCTTCACAGGGGAGAGGAAAGTGGGGGATGTTGGCAATTTTAGATGGGTAGTAAGTTATTTTAAAAGAGTTAAATAGGCCCAAAGAACAGACAATAGTTTGTAAATTCTCATGAAAGTTAATGGTAAGAACAGACAACAGCTTATGACAAAATCTGCCTAGGTGTGATGACATTTGTCAGTCTTCCTTCCTGTGATATAAGTTTAACCTTCCCTGGTTAATAACACTGTAGGAAATAGATCAAAAGCATCTCTATGGAAAATCTGGCTTCTAGGTAGACAAGGAAACTTCAGAGAACAACCTCATCCAGCCTTTTGCTGAACCCCAAGTGTCTTTAACTGAAAATAATCAGCATACCAAGGTGCCATATTTTGGGGTGACATTCACTAGGCTCCTTCAGTAGACAGTCCCGGGGGCAAGAATGAGTTGACACTGAGCCAATGAGAGAAGATTTTATTCAACATTTCAGGAGCAAAGCTGACCTCAAAGTATGAACAAAAATAAGCCAATAAGACATAAGTGGAAATACTGATTGGATTAGAAGATAGGAGGAACCAGATGATAAGGGGCTAGGATGGTAATTAGTTGTGGTGAGAGAAGGAATTGTGGGTGAGGTGAGGTGGCATTTTGATAAAAGCCCAGGTTCCTGACAACTAGCCCCACAGGTCATATAAGCAAGCCCAGGGAGGCTACCCTAATCTAACTAATCTATGGGGACAACTGTGAATTGTTTTGAAATGGAATGCAAGGCCAGGAGCAGTGGCTCATGCCTGTAATCCCAATACTTTAGGAGGCCGAGGTGGGCAGATCACTTGAGGTCAGGAGTTGGAGACCAGCCTGAACATGTTGAAACCCCGTCTCTAATAAAAATACAAAAATTAGCCAGGTGTGGTGGTGGGTGCCTATAATCCTAGCTACTCAGGAGGCTGAGGCAGGAGAATCACTTGAACCTGGGAGGCAAAGGTTGCAGTGAGCCAAGATGGCGCCACTGCACTCTAGCCCAGATGACAGAGTGAGACTCTGTCTCAAAAAAGAGAGAAAGAGAGAAAGAGAAAGAAAGAAAGAAAGAGAGAGAGAGAAAGAGAGAGAGAGAGAAAGAAAGAAAGAAAGAAAGAAAGAAAGAAAGAAAGAAAGAAAGAAAGAAAGAAAGAAAGAAAGAAAGGAAGGGAAGGAGGGATGGAGTGAGGGAGGGATGGAAAGAAGTAAGGGAAGGGAAGGGGAGGGGAAGGGGGGATGGGAAGGG
>CAUYLG010004651.1:0-20209 GCA_963573385.1 Cacajao melanocephalus
GTTCTGTTCCATTGGTCTATATATCTGTTTTGGTACCAGTACCATTGCTGTTTTGGTTACTATAGCCTTGTAGTATAGTTTGAAGTCAGGTAGTGTGATGCCTCCAGCTTTGTTCCTTTTGCTTAGGATTGTCTTGGGTATATGGGCTCTTTTATGATTCCATATGAAATTTAAAGTTTTTTTTTTTTCCTAATTCTGTGAAGAAAGTCAATGGTAGCTTGATGGGGATAGCATTGAATCTATAAGTTACTTTGGGCAGTATGGCCATTTTCACATTATTGATTTTTCCTATTCATGAGCATGGCATTTTTTAAGGTCTTTGTCACATCTTTCTCTTTTCACCTCTGCCTCTCTGTTTACTTGACAGGAAGCTCACACTGAATCCCTCCTGCACAATCTGGTGCAGTGATCCAGTGACATGAGTTAATGTTGGAGATTTTCTCAGCTGTAGGTTGTGGGTGAGACTAATCTTTGATTGTGTCCTTCAAGGATAGGATGGGGTATGAGAAGGGCTGGCTATGGAATGGGAATCCAGGTCTCTGACTCCCAGTGAAAGCACTGATTCTCTTCTGCTGAATGCTTTAGGGAATTAGAGACTATTCCCGAATTGAGTGAGGAGGCACTTGTCATAGGGAAGATTAACAATAGCAGCCAGAAAGTGGAGTGTACAGAGCACCCCACTTGGCATCATTAGCCACTCTTCAGGTCACCAACTTGACCATCTGCATGCCTTGGAACAGTCACCTAATTACTCTGGGCTTTGATTTCCTCAGCTACAAAATGGGAATAATGATTCCCTTCCTGCTTGAGTTTCATAATCACAGGAGTTGTTAGAAATCATCTAGCACAGTCTATTTCAAATCCTTCTCTGTCTTAGACCCCACCCCTGACTTCCATGCACTCAGAGTTTTGGCAAATGATTGGCCATTCTCTACATGAGTTGGCCAGTCCTAAAAAGTTTCCTTACATTAAGCAAACTTTGAAGTTGGTAGGTTGCCAAGTCTTCACTGGGATCCTTGGGTGCCCTGACTATAGCTTCCACATGATAGAAATCTGAAGACCAAGACCCAGCACCACTGACAGCTTCCCTTCTCCAGGCTAGATCCTTCCTGCTCTGCCCACAGAACCTTGTGTAGCATGGTTTCAAGTTGTCTGCCATTCTGGTTACTCTCTGAATACATTTCAGACTGCCTGCTTCTCTCCATACTAAAAACAGTACTTAAAAATCAACAGAATAGAGTGAAGTTTTACCTTTGTCGCTCTCAACAGTAAATTCCTATGAATTCGTATACATTTGCCTTCATTTTCTTGACAACCATGTTCACAGGAGATTCACATTCTTATTAAAACTAGGAAACCCACAAGAATGTGAATCTAGATTCACATTCTTATTACAATCTACATTCTATTACACCTCACCAGGCCTCCCCTCACATGCTCTTTTCTCCATGAGATCCTTTACCAAAATTTCCTTCAATCTTTTCTCTTGTGCCCTTCATTTTTTTTTTTTTTTTAGGACTAAGATGTCAGATTTTACATTTTTCTCATTGGGTCCAATTATTTCAGCCTGTTTTCTGTACTGCAGAGGAATATTTAATCAAGAATGTTTGATGATGCCATGATGAAAAGGAATGGAATGGGGCAGAATGGAGATGTTAATTCTGCTTTGAAGGGTCTCTGTGAGGAAATCAGCATCTCCGAGTCTAACCCCAGAGCCACTAGAAGTGGGGACACGGAAAGCACTCTACCCATCCAAGACCAGGCTTTGCCCACTCTAGGACAATTGTTTTCTGGTCATCTCATCTTCAGATCTTGAGCCAGAAGTCAAACAGTGATCATTTGGGCCAAGGTAGAAGGCTTCAGCGAGGGAAGTGGGCAGAAGAGAAAGAAGAAGAAGAGTAAAGGGGGTGGAGACAGAGTGAGATACGGTAGATGACTTGCTGAAATGTCTACTTGGTTTTGGTTACATTCTTGTTCCTAAGTTCTATGGGATACCCCTGTATTTTTATTTTTTTCTTTTTCAAAGATAGGGCCTCACTCTGTTACCCAGGCTGGAGTGCAGTGGCACAACTAAAGGTCACTGAAGCCTTGACCTCCTAGGCTCTACTGCCTCCCACCTCAGCCTCCCTAGTAGTTAGGACCACAGGTGCACTACCATTCCTAATTATTATTATTATTTTGGGTAGAGATTGGGTTCCAGTATGTTGCTCAGGCTGGTCTTGAACACCTGGCCTCCAGTCAGCCTCCTGCCTTGGCCTACCAAAGCATTGAAATTACAGGTTTGAGCCACCTCACTAGGCCTCCCCTCACATTCTTATAATTTCTTCTGCTTTGTGTATTTATTTGCTTTACTTATTTATTTTTTGCTTATTCTAAGCCAATGTGGTTTCTCTTGCTTGAAGTAGCCTTCCCATCCTATAGAATCTAAGGACAGAGCCATAATTATGCTCAGGATCTTAACTAATATGGAATCTGAGGCCAACACATGCATTCAATTGTCTGGAACTATTCAACAGTCACTGAAGCAATGCAGAAATTTGTTTTTGCTGTTGTTGTTGTTGTTGTTTTTTTGAGACAGAGTTTTTTTTTTTTTTTTTTTTTTTCAATCTGTCACCCAGGCTGGAGTGCAATGGTGCCATCTTGGCTCAATGCAATCCTGCAATCACTGCCTCCTGGGTTCAAGCAATTCTCCTGCCTCAGTCTCCCAAGTAGCTGGGATTACAGGTGCCCACCACCACACTCTGCTAATTTTTGTATTTTTAGTGGAGATGATGTTTCACCATGTTGGCCAGGCTGGTCTCCAACTCTTGACCTCAGGTGATCCCTCCCACCTTGGCCTCCCAAAGTGCTAGGATTACATGTGTGAGCCACTGTGTCCAGCTGCAATGCAGAAGTTTTAAGGTGTCCTAATGACTTAAAGAATGGGCAAGGGGATCCAAAGATGTTAAGTATAGAGATGAGAGGGAAAGTAGTATTTCCAAGGACAGTAAGTTTTAATGAAAAGTAAAAGGCAGTTGCCTTAACTAAAACAGGAGAAATTTTGGAAGAGCACAAAGGGACTCCCCAGGTCATTAAATATCTGAACTTCTGCCTCTGTAGAACTTCAAATGAGGCCAGTCACCTGAATGGTGAGGCATTCAAACAACATTCTCTGAGCCTCTATTACACATCGGGCAATGTGCTGGGTACACAAGAAATGCTATACACAACCCTGCCCATAAGAAGCTTAAAGTATCATTAGGGACAGACACCAAAATCATTAACAGACAATAGAAGGCAGCATACAATTAATTCTCCCAAGGCGTGGTACTTATTATAAGAAAGCAGTGAGTGGAAAATTTAGCCTACTCTGGAATTGTTGGGAAAGGCTTGAACAAGTTTGGGCTTGAGCTGAAGTAAGAGAGGATGGAAAAAATTTCGGTAACTCAAATGATAAAAGGATAGTAAGAGAAAGAGAAAGGGAGGGAGGTTGGGAGAAGGGAGGGGGCATTTAGGGGAGGCGCGGAGTAAACCAAAAGACAAAGGAAATAGCTTGGCTGGCACAAGGAAATGAGTTTGGCTGAAGACTGCTTTCGCCCACACTCTTTGTTCCTCTTATCTGCCCCGGTAATTCCCTTTATCTTTGGTCCTACTCTGGCCCTGCTTTTTCATGAAATCCCTCCTACCTTAGAACTCTTGAGAATCTTAACACACTTTTCCTACTCTTGCATGTGTCTTGTAGAATTTTGGTTATTTGGTATTACCAATGTTTACATCATATTATTAATTTTTTAAAAGTCTTTCCAACAGAGTGATAAGTTCCTCAAAGATAAGGACTGTGCCCAATATGTTTTAGCATCCACCCGGAGCCAGTGCAATGTGTTGAATGTTAAGTTCTACATAGGCATTTATTAAATGGACAGAGTGGAATCTGAATACCATTCCTGGTTCTAACCTTTCTGGGAACCACTGCCTTTTAAAGTTTTAGTTGTTCATTCCAAGACTTTGATGAGGGTTGAAGTCAGCTGGTGGGCATGTGAAAGAAAAGCCCGGTTCCCTCCAGAGACTGCTTGTTTTATTATGGTTATAGCAACCATCTCATCTCTGTTCCTGCTAGGTGAGCACTCAAACCTTAAGAAGAAATTGTGCAGTCCATAAGAAGTCAGGAAGCAGGTAAATGTTTACATTAAAATAGGAAAGAAAAGAAGGACCCCTGTTTCTCCTATCATCTGCTTGACACACCTGCGTAAAGGTGCCAAGTATGTGATAAGGACTGCAGCTGGTGCTCAGAATAATTGCACCCAAAAGGACTTCAGAGCTCTTCTGAGTCCTTCAGGCAGGATTTAGATTGCTCCCTCACATCTAGGTTGATGGTCTTCATATGCCTTTTGCAAATCAAATTTTTAGATACATGGAAAATCTGGAGCATTATGATAAAGCCTGGCAAAATCACCTGCTAGCCTTCATTTATCTTCTGGATTTGGGACCAATTTGATTCTACTGTGAATCTGGCTACAGATCACTACGGCCATGTGGACCCAGCCCTTGGGAGCACAGGTTATGTCCCAGATCAGCTGAGATGGAAGTAGCTCCTAGGGCATGGAGTTTGGGAGAAAATCAGCCTTTTTTGGATTCATGGTATGCTTTTTCTAGTTCATGGCATATTCTATCCTCGCTGTGTTGCTTAGGAGCTGTGTGCCTTTGGGCAAGTTGTTTAGCTTGAGTCTCAGTTTCTCATCTGTGAACTGAAAATAATAATGATGTGAAATTGAATGGGTGGTTGCAGGGATTAAATGAGATCATATATATTTGTATAAAGCCTGTGCATAGCAGCTGGGCAGAGTAAGCATGTGGTGAATGATAGCTACCATAATTATTATCACTCACTGCATCTACAGCATCATACCCTACTCAGCCCTGCCCAAGAAGTTCTGTCTTGAATAGGGTTTGGGGAGAGGAGAGAGAAATAATACGTCTGTGTGTGTGGCTGGTCTCCTGTGTTGATTAAGAGGGGGTATGTACATCCCGAGAAAATTGCAGTTTCATGGGTGTGTCTCAGCCCCAAAGCATATTGGAGAATCTCTGACAAAGACGAGTCACGACTCAGAGCTGCATGGGTTGTTCATGGCCTGGGCAAACCCTGCTTTCCACTCTGTGCTGTGCGCTTCTCTCACAGGACAGGATTCACCTGTCACATAGTTTTCTTTTGTACCTGTAGCATTATTTATTTTTAAATAATATGACAGAATTTTTCAGGTAAAAAATATGATCATCACTGCAACAGGCAAAAATAAGGCAAGCAGAAAAGAATTCTTTTCTTTAAAAAACTGTAGAATCACTGCACTCCAGTGTGAATGACAGCTCGAGACTCTCTTTTTTAAAAAATTGTAAAAATCACTTTAGTTTTTAAATTTAAATTTTAAAGAAAATTTTAGATTCAGGGGATACATGTGCGAGTTTGTTACTTGTTATACTGTATGATGTTGAAGTTGGGCTTCTATTGAACCTGTCACCCAAATACTGAACATTGTACCCAATAGGTCATGTTTAAACCCTTGCCCCTCTTCCCTATCTCTTCTCAAAAGAAAACATACAAGCAGCCAAAAAACATGTGAAAAAATGCTCAACATCACTAATCATCAGAGAAATGCAAATCAAAACCACGATAAGATAGCATCTCATACCAGTCAGAATGGCTCTTATTAAAAAGCCAGAAAGTAACCAATTTTGGCAAGGCTGAAGAAAAAAGAGAATGCCTATACACTGTTGGTGGGAATACAAATTAGTTCAGCCCCTGTGGAAAGCAGTTTGGAGATTTCTCAAAGAACTAAAAATAGGACTATTATTCAACCCAGCAATCCCACTACTGGGAATATACCCAAAGGAAAGTAAATCATTCTACCAAAAAAACCCATGTACTGGTATGTAACGAAGCACTAGTCACAATAGCAAAGACATGGAATCGAGCCAGGTGCCCATTAACAGTGGATTGGATAAAGAAAATGTGGTACATATATTCCATGGAATACTATGCAGCCATACAAAAGAGTGCTATCACGTCTTTTGCAGCACCGTGGATGCGGCTGGAGGCCATAATCCTAAGTGAATTAATGCAGGAACAGAAAGCCAAATACTGCATGTTCTCACTTGTAAGTGGGCACTAAGCACTGGTTACACACTGACATGAAGATGGGAACCAGAGACACTGGGAACATCAGTCACACACTTCAATTTCCACTCTCTTTCCCTCTATTTCTTCTTGGTCTTTGGACTGAATAGAAGCGCTGGGGCCATTTTAGGGGCCTCACTTCATCCCATGAAAGAAGCCAGCATAGCCTAGGCACCATGCACCTATCTGTTCCTACCAGTAAGTGACAGATGCTGCTCCACATCAGGGGCTGTCCAGCCACATCTGAGTTGGACTGACATGCGTGGATTACATGTTCACTCACAGGGATGACTTCAGAGAGCACCAAAAACCTTGCCCGGATCATCTTGCCATTTATCTACTATGAAGGCAGAAGTTCTACCATACTGGAGTCCTTCTTCTGTGTCAAAACTTTGCAAAACTACAAAGACTGGGGAACGGTGACTGCTTAAGTCAAAAGCCGTCATTAACTCCTTCATGTGAAATAGTCCACAGGGATTTCATTCATCAGAGAAATTGGGAAAGAAAGAATTACGACAGGGCTATAAGAAACAACACAGAAGCCTTGGGTGGAAGAGCAGAAGTCCTGCGGCACAGCTGGGGTCTGGAGAGGGGAGCCTGGGACCTGCTGGAGGATACTGGCCTCAGGTGGCCTGGAGAAGTCTGTTGAAAGGGAGAAGGGAGAGCAAGGACAGAGCTTTGACCCCCTTCACGATTCTGCCTAGATGCTGGAGAATCATTCCTTTTGCCTGTCTGGAACTGGAACTGAAAAGGCAAGCTTGGAGACAGAAGGCAGGGCCTTATCAAAGAGAACACATGGAGCAGGATTAGGCCCCATGGACATGAATAACTCGACCAGGCCGGCACTGATGCCTTCCCAATGTACTCTGAAGGGAGTGATCCCGCAGGCTGAGACATAACCTCACCACCAAAGCCGAAGTATGTCATGGAGCTTTTAATAACTCTGCCTGTCCCTGCCTCCCCCACAAAGGGGAACAGCTGGCCTCACCCTCCCTTCTGCTTATTGTCACTGTCTCCTCTGTGATTCCAGGGTATTGTCTTCGAATGGGTGTCCCCATACTAAGATGCATGCTTTGGGGATGTGAGCAGTCATCATTTAATAATTTCTTTAATGCTATTGTCGCAGGGATTGTGTCTCTACGTGATGGTTTCAAAAGGCAGATGGGAGATTTGTTCTAATTAGGGGCCCACCAACCTTCTCCCTTGTGTGTAGTTTCAGTCCCACCCATGTTTACCTGGGCCACCCAGACCCCACTACACCTACCCTCCACACTGGAGAATTTTTAACACAGTCTATGAGAACCTCAGACCAGCACTGAGGGCCAGGCCTGCATGTGGGGACTTCCTACCGCCCCCTTTCAGTGCCTCTCTGCCCACTCGTGGAGCCTTCTGCAGTGTGCAGGAGCCTGCGTTTCCCAGTAGCATGCATGAGCCAATTGCTCATTTCTAGGAATTCTGTGGGCCAGTTGATATCAAATTGGTAGCTTGAAATTTCCACGGTGAGAGTATTTACACCATGAAAATCAGCAAATGCTTCAGAACAGCACACCACTGCCTCTGTAGAACTGCACGCACAGCACTTCGCCCAGTAATTCTGCTCCTCCATGCAGCCTACCAAGGCTTTTTCTTTCTTTTCTCTCCCACATTATACTTCCCTCAGTCTGTGGCCTTTCTCTTTTGCTCTCCACTAGCTCCGACTGAAAAAGATCTAATAAGGTGCTTCCTACTGTTGTTTTAAGACACAGTCATCACCACCACCCTCCCGGTGACCCTTGCATTTTAACTTTAGATAAAACCCTCAAACAAGGGAATAAGTCTGTGGTTCTCTTCATGGCATGCGGAGTACCTAAGTTGGGGTGGAGAAATTCCTAGAACCCCTGCTCCCTTGGAAATTCTCCCAGTGTACTGGGTGGTGAGCGGTGTCATCTCCCTACCTGGAATGTCAGGGTGGACTGGCATGGAGGTGATCAATTAGCCAGGTGAGGCTCCTCAGTGCACTTCCCAACTTCGAGCTCAATCTTATGTTATGTTTTAAAATATGTGTGGATCTCTCCATACTAAAGGCATGAGGATTGTTCTAGAATCTTAAGCTACCTTTTCAAGATTCAGTATTTCCCTCCAAACTGAATTAAGGTACCCTAGAAACAGAACCACACTTTAGAAGTGTGTGTGTATTGTTTTAACCCCTGAAATCTCCTATCATCACAGACCAGGCACTCCAGTCATACTTGCATGTCCAGCTGGGGCAGAAAAGCCACTATCTTCTAATAAGAGGCGTGTACTTGGAAAGGGCAAGTCAGTGAGCTCAACTTCTTGAGCTGTCTTAAGTTTCCTTCCCCCTTTTCTCAATTCTTTCAACTTCTCCAAGGTCCTTCCTGACCTCACTGTAAATTCTTCTTGGATGATCATGGAACCCAGAGTCTGACATAGATCTCTCTAGGGTACAAGGCAAATGTGGGATCACCAAATTTCCATTTTAAAGAGGGACATGAGCCCTCCCACACTGACGCATAAAATGTTGCCCCTTGCATAGGATTCTGCAATGAGGGAAGGCCCCATATGATACATTACGGAAGATAAAGGTTAAAACCTTGATTTCTACTTCCGTATCCCATAGGCGGATTGGCTTTGGAAACTATAGCACTGTGTCTTTTACTGCTGCTTTCCCTGTTCTCAGCCGTGACGCTCATCACAACTGTGATTACAGATGTGGAGGCTGACTTGTTTAATTAAGTCTCCTTCCCTAAGCTGTGAGTTCTATCCAGGCAGCGGTCATCCAGGCCTGTCTTACCTGTCAGTGTATCTCCAGTGCCTAGTAAATGATGGCTGCTCAGTAGATACTTGTTAATTGACCTTAAGATCTTTCTCAACAAGCCAGAATTTACTCCTCTTCCCCTATTTAGAATTTGGATTTATTTTTCCTTCTAGAGTAATGACTTGGACGACTTAATACTATTGAAACCAGGAGGTAGAGTGCCCAGAAAGCACAAATTCTCTAAAGGTCTGTGCTTCCTGGCTGTACAGTAATTCTGTTGGTGAATTTAGTTGCTAACCCTGACTCAAGGATCTAAGAGCCCTATGGCCCTTCTCAACTTGTTAGCACTTTTTGTACCCTATTAGCTTAGCGACTTATACTACAATATCAATGAGGCCATGGTCAGAATGAAGCTAAAAAGAGAAAAAGACTACATTTTGAATCTCATCAATTTACCACTTATACAGGGCCTCTGGAAAGAGACTCTACATGGCGTACATACACTCATCTGCCTTGCTGGCAGAACAGCTCCACGGTAGAGTCTTCGCTGGGTCAACAAAGGCAAGTGATTCCCCACCCAACTCCCACGTAGGACAATTAGCCCTGTGAGCTGTGTTGCAGGCTTGTTTTAAGGAGCTGAGATCAGGGCTGCGGAAGCCCTTTAACAGGTCTTCTGTAAGGCCAGAGATAGGTTATAGACATTATCAACTGCTCCTACTATCTGCTGGATTTTCTTCAATTCCAATGACCCCTTTCAAGGTGCAGACTGTGACCCCTGAGTGCTCCTCTTCCCAAGCCCCTCACCCTCACAGCATTGAGCACATGTGAGTCTGGGTTGAGTCCCTGAAGTCATCTTTTGCTAAATAGGCTCTTTAGTCAGGCCCATAGATAATTACAGGTTGAGTGTCCCTCATTTGAAAGGCTGGAGACCACAAGTGTTTCAGATTTGGGATTCTTTTCAGATTTTGGACTGATTGCATATATATAGTGAGATATCTTGGGAATGGAACCCATGTAAACATGAAATTCATTTGTGTTTCATATACACTTTATACACATAGCCTCGAGGTGATTTTATATGATATTTTAAATAATTTTGAGCACGAAACGAAGTTTTTATCTTGTTACCCTTTGTGGGGATGCTTGTGCAGGGAATTTGGTTGTGTGTGAAAAAGATAGATGCAGCTGAAGGGGACTGGGAAGGCCTTGTTTCCCTTAGGCACACTGAATTGACTGTGTGCTGTGTGCCTGCATTTTGACTGCCATTTGTCACGTGAGGTCAGGGGTGGAAGTTTCCACAGGTGGCATCATGCTGACTGACACTCAGAAAGTTTCAGATTTTGGAGTATTTTCGATTTCAGATATTTGGGATACTCAACCTGTATTTCCCAAGCATGATCATTAATCTGCAGTGAGCTCATCTGAATGTTCTGTGATCTAGACCAGAGGTTCTTAAAATATGGGCACCTCAACCAGCAGCACCAGCATCACCTAGGAACCTGTTAGAAATGTAAATTCTCAGGCCCCACCACAGACCAATAAATCAGAAACTGGTGGTGGACCCCAGATCTGGCTTATAACAAGATTTCCAGATGTTTCTGATTCAGGTTCTAGTTTGAGAACCACTGGCCAAGACTATAGTTTAGTCTCAGAACTCTACCTATTAGAAGTTGGAAGGGAATTGTCCAAACAAGAAGTCTTTTTAAAGGTTATATTGTCCCTCCTCATTTTTTTTTTTTTTTTTAGATGGAGTTTTGCTCTTGTGACCCAGGCTGGAGTGCAATGGCATGATATTGGCTCACCACAACCTCCACCTCCTGGGTTCAAGCAATTCTCCTGCCTAGCCTCTTGAGTAGCTGGGACTACAGGCATGCACCACCATGCCCAGCTAATTTTTGTATTTTTAGTAGAGACGGGGTTTCACCATGTTGACCAGGATGGTCTCGATCTCTTGACCTCGTGATCTACCCGCCTCAGCCTCCCAAAGTGCTGGGATTGTAGGCGTAAGCCACTGCGTCCGACCAGTCCCTCCTCATTTTTCAGGTGAATAAATTGAGGCTGGGAGAATTTGCCCAGATTTGTAGTACAATCCCAGAGGAGGCCAGGGCTGATGGATTCACAGTCAGAGCTTCAGAGAACTGATTATAGTGCTCCCATCAACTGTGGCCTTGAAAATGTGTTCACTTGCTTGTGTCAGGGCAAAATCCAACCTTTCTTGGACTTTGACCCTTCTTAGCTGAGATACGTATCTCTCCTTCCCCCTTCTAATCTTTCTTTCTAATCTGTAACTGCACCCAAAGCAAAACTGTCTTGGAGAAAAAGAAATCGCCGAGGGCTTGGTGCAGAAGTATGGTCTCTCTTCCGGAGCTCCAACAGGTGATTCCCAAATGTAATTGTTACCCAGATTCCCTGCATGCCTAAGAACAGATGGGCAGTCTGTAGAGGACTCCCTCCTGGAATTTTGGGAAAACCTATTCACAGAAGTGGGGGAGGGGCTGCAAAATGTTTCTGAGCAGGTCGGCTGCAAATGCACAAGGCCTGGCAACCTTCGCTGCCCTTAAAAAGGAAAGAACTTGCTGTGTTTGGGGACAGTCCATTATCACTTAGCAGGGGGGAAAAAAGCAACCAAAACCTTAAACCTCCTTCCAGCCTTTGTTGCTTACGTCTTTCCAGCTCAGGACAATTGCCAGCTTTAAATTTCATCTATCATTTGAGACCATATGTGGAAATTCTGGTCACTGACATTTTTATTTTTATCTCTCAGACTGAAAAGTCTTGTCTCTCTTCCAAACTGTCTTATTAAAAAGGCTAGAGTTGACTCCAACTGCTGCAGGCAGAATGGTGACAAGTGAGACGGAGGAAGAGTTTGGTACTTTGAGAAGGACAGAGCTGGTGCAAGTCTCAGCAGGTCTCAGGCCCTCCTGGAGGGAGCCTGCATCATTCACAAAGACTCCACTGACTCTCTCTTCCCAAGACCTTCAAAAACCTGTGACTTACCCAATCTGCCCCATCTTCTCTCCCCTAAACACAGTTCTGGGTATTACTCTCTATCAATAGAGATTTTAAACAGCAAGTTGTTGGGAGAACACTGGTTCCTTCTGCTTCCAAAAAATATATGCTTTTTTCTGGCTTTGGCATTGTATTTTTGGCATTGGATGCCCTAGCTATTTGCCTTCGGGAGATCTGTAAGTTAATATTTTTAGAGAGATGATCATTAAAAATCTTTATGGGTTCACTGAGAACTGGCCATGTGGAACTAACCCCATTTCCCCATTTTTAAATGGTTCCCAGGCAGTAAATCGGAAGAATGCCATAGCTATATAAAGTATCTTCATTTCAGAAAGGCATTTAATAGTCTGTCATGATAGCTATATTTAAACAAACAAAAAACCCGAAGAAATAGGGTTGAACTTGGGTACTGCGTGTGGCTTCACAGTTACAATCGACTCGGAAAATGTCATTTGTGTCTTTCTATGATGCCCTGCTTATCTCTTCAGTGATTTCTTTTCCTTCTTTCTTTTCTCTTCTGTTTTTTTTTTTTTTCTTTAAGAGATGGAGTCTCACTCTGTCACAGAGACTGGAGGGCACTGGCACAATCATATAGCTCACTGCAGCCTTGAACTCCTGACCTCAAGCCATCCTACCACCTTAGCCTCTTGAGTAGCTGGGACTACAGGCACCTGCCACGATGCACAGTTAACTTTTCTGTTTGTTTTCATAGAGATGGGGTCTCACTATGTTGTTCAGTCTGGCCTCCAGCTCTTGGCCTCAAGTGATTCTCCCACCTTGGCCTCCCAAACTGCTGGGGTTACGTGTGTGAGTCACTTGCTCCCAGACTTCAGTGATTTCTAGAAAAGCATACAGGGGTTATTTAACAAATTTGTGTGATGTGCATTATAGAAAAGGACAATAAAATGAGGATTCAAATATTCTCAAAAGACAGAAATGTTTAACTAAAAGCTAAAAGGCAGAGTTTTTAACACATAAATTCCTGCAATCAATTATATGAACAGAAGAGGAAAGAAACCTGGCGTTATAGTCGCCAGTTAGAAAAAAAGAGAGAGAGAGAGAGACTTGGCATTCCCATTGCTCAGGAATGCAGCTGCCAAGAAAGTTAAATATGTTGAGGCTCTATATGATGGCCCCCTGCACCCCGCACTGGCTGGACTATAGCTGGACTATCACTTTGTCCTTTTCTGCAAACCACATTCTAAAAGGAAGACAAATAGGAGAGTATTCAGGTGGCAGAAGCTGAAATGGTGAGAATCCTGGATTCTGATTCATCTATGCTGCAAAAACGGGAAATTTTAAGAGGTAAAAATTATAAGGCAGATTTCAGGAAAATAAAAGTAAGAATTTCTAATAATTATATCTGCCCAATAATGGCATATATCTACTCACAAGTTAATGAACTAACTGCCTTTCAAAGAAAATGCTTAAACCCACACTTTCAGAAACACCAGCTATTCCAGCAAGAAGATTTCTGTGCGATACAGTGGTCTAAATTACGATGAATTTGACTTCTAGTTCCTTTCTAAGACTGCTTCCAACTCAAAGGTTTTGTATTTGGTCTTATTCTCTCTCTAGATCAGTACCCTGCTCTGGGAGTCAAAAGATCTGGATTTCAAATTTGATTTTGTTAAGAACTAGCTGTGCAAGTCGCTCCTCCTTGTTTTTGTTTTTGTTTTTTCTTCCATTCAGAAAGTGAGAGTGGTGAGGCTTACTCCTAAAGGAATATTCCATTTCTTATATATTTTTTGAAATTATAAAAATAATTGAATTAGAGAAATTATCATTAATTAGGTAAAACTAGACTCTTTGGGATCTTATCTTACAAAGCATACATTTCTAGGCCTACTTGAATAAGTTATTTATTCATTCCCTTGTCTCAGACCCTGACGGGGCTATCTAAGAAGGCACGCAGCCCACAAATTGTTTCTGCAAATGGACATTTTTCAGTAATAATGGCTGTGGGGTTCTTTTTTTAAAATGAAACAAACTGGAGCAAGCTACATTGAAGGGTCATTTGACTATGTCTATTCAAATTTAAAATGGTCTTACTCTCTATTTCATTTCTCAGTATTTACCCTACAGAAATATACACACATGTGTGGAAAGGCTCAAGCAAGCACGGTAATATGACTTGGCTCTGTGTCCCCGCCCAAATGTCATCTCAAATTGTGATCCCCATGTCAAGGGAGGGACCTAGAGGAGGTGATCGGATCATGAGGGTGGTTTCCCCCATCCTGTTCTCATGATAGTGAGTGAGTTCTCATGAGATATGATGGGTTAAAAGTATTTGGCAGTCTCCCTCCTCCTTCTCTCTCTCTGTCTCTTACCACCATGTAAGACGTGCCTTGCTTCCCCTTGATTGTAAGTTTCCTGAGGCCTACAGGCCATGTGGAACTGTGAGTCAATTAAACCTTTTTTCTTTATAAACTACCTAGTCTTAGGTAGCTCTTGAATTCCTAGGTCTACCTGAAGAAGTGATTATTCATTCTCCTGTCTCAGATCCTGACGGGGCTATCTAAGAAGGAAGGCAGCCCACTAATTGCTTATAGCAATGTGAAAATGAACTAACACCTAAAAGCCCATCAGCGTGGTTGAATAAGCCATGATACCTCTAACCAAAAAACACTAAGTAGCAGTTAATGAGAGGGTAGCATCATAAAAATCTACATGTCATGGGAGTGAGGGAAATAAGTTGTAGAATAATATATTCAAGACAATATTTCTAACCACAGATAAATGTCATTTGACCTACACATAATAAGCCCTTGACTTTGCTTTTAATTTTTCTGAATTGGTGGCTAACATTTTAAATTGGAAAATTTTACATTAAAGTATCGATTTACTCTTTAAAAGAAGATTGACTTTTAAATCAAAACCGATAATTTACTGTGTATATAAACAAAAGTAGAAACAAAATCCATGACAACAATAGCACTAATGCATGGGGGATATGGAGAATGGAACTATACTGTCAAGAGGTTCTTAGATTATACTTTTAGTGATATATTTCAGGATAGGCTCTAATAATTTAGAGATTATTGTGAACTCTAGAACACCCCTTAAAAATTACAACAAAGAGGTAAAGCAAATAAGCCAGTAATATAGGTGAAATGGAATCATGAAAGTACTCAATTAACCAAGAAAAGACAAGACCAGAAAATGAGGAAAAGGAAACAAAAAATAGACGTAACAAAGAGAAAAGAAATAGCAAGATGATCAATTTAAACCCAAATATTAAACACATTAAATATAAATGGTGTAAACACTGCAATTAAAAAGCAGAGATTATCAGATTGAAAAAGAAAGCAAGACTCAGCTAAATACATTCTATAAGAAATTCAATTTAAATATAAAGACACAGTTAAGATAAAATAAAAGACAAGGTAAAATAAAATGATGAAAAATATATACCATGCAAACACTCATTCTGAGATAGCTAGAGTGGCTATATTAATATCAAAAAGTAGATGTTAGAAAGAACATAACCAAGGGCGAAAGAAGTATATTTAATAATGATAAATTTGAGTAACTTCCTCAGTAAGTCATAACAGTCCTAAATGTATATGCATCTAATAATAACATTTCAAAATACACAAACCAAAAACTGATAGAATTTAAGGGAGAAATAAAAAATCAGTAATTATAGCTAGCTATTTCAACACTCTTCTCTCAGTAATTGACAGAACAAGTAGACAAAAAGTAAGTAGATTGAAGACTTAAACAACACTATTAGCCAACTTGATCTAATTAACATTTACAGCACGCTGTATCCAACAACAGAATACACATTCAGTGCACATTCGCCAGAGTAAATTATGTTTTGGGCCATAAAATGAGTCTCAATACATGTGAGAGAGTTCAAATCACACAAAGCATGATTCCAATCACAATGAAATTAAATTTTGAAATGGCATCTAAGAATTTTTAAAAGGCTAATTGTAGATGTATTGGAGGGGTTGAGAGACTCCAGAAATAACTTTTCTTGCAGTCAAGTGTTGAACTGAGCTGTCTTCCTCATCTTTAAGGTGGAACAGAGCATGATTATCAAAAGGGAGACTGATTATCTCACTTTTTTGACTCCTTCAAGGCCACAGACCCTTTCAAGACTTACTATCATCCAGGATCCAGAATTCTCTTGTCACAGAAACAAAGCAGTCAGTTGCTGATGAGGTGTCTTCTGAAATGTCCAGTGAAAAACTTCCACCTCCCAGTATCTTGCCTGTCATGGTGACTGCTGTTAAACTTGTGGGGGGCATCTTGTTGAGGAATGTAATTATGAAGTACTTAAACCCCAAAGGAGATGTGAACATCAGTAATAGACATATCTGAGTAAACCACTTTGTCAGAGGAAAACAAGTCAGGCCATTAATATACCAATGCATTTTTACTGGATATCATGAGAAAAAAATCAAGGTACATAGATTATGGTTCTATTGAAGTAGAACAGGCCTGGATGGGATGCTTCTGCACATACCCTGAAGAATATTACAGTAGTGAGCATTAAAGAAAGAGGAAGATGGCAGAAATCCAGATACAGTGCAGGAAAGAAGCTGCAAACTCAGGGCAATTTATGATTTTCTTAACGGCCACCTGTGTAATGGAAGGGCAAGATCACTAGTGCCAGAAAACTGGTTTTTGCCTCCACCATAGGTATTGTTGCAGATCTGATCAGAGTAAAGATTTCCTTCCTCACTTTTCTTTGCTCTTTGGGGGAGCTGAATGACTGAGACATATCCTGGCAGACACCCTATGAGAGACAAGTCCTTTCCTGGGAAATGTTCCATGACGTGGACCCAATGGCTCCAAAGGGAATATTTTCCTAAAGGGTGCTGGCTGGAAGATTTATGCCTTTGTTTTCCGGGGTATGACTGGTTGTCCTTGCTCTACACCAGCCGTACTCTTAACCACAGATTATCTATTGAATTTGTGGTGGCAATGCAAGCCTCTTACTCCCTGTCCCATGGGAAACCTAGTGATAGCCCAACAGGTAAGACAATCAGTCACCATCTTCCTTCAAGGCCACTTTCTTTCTCCAAACCTCTGTTTTTAGGGTGACAGCCTCATTTATTTGGCTGAGGCTTGTAAATTATATTCTTCTGCAGGGCAAGAAGCCTTAACCATGTTTGAACTCCATTAAAGAAGGATGGAACAATTCTTAATTTAGGGCTTCTCATATGCAGGTGGGATTTATCAATATTTGTTGGATTCCATTGCATTTTGCTCTGTTGGAATGTAGTCTCTTGAAGGAGTGTAGCATTAAACCTAATCAGTCATATGTGTGTTACAGTAACTATGAAAAATTCTCTCCCAAAAGAATTATGATGAGAAGGAAAGAATAGAGATAGTAGATAACATTTTGAAGAAATTACACAAGGTGCAATAGAGCATTAGAGCTTATTCCTCTTATCAACGCTTTTATACTGTTGATGGGAGTATAAATTAGTTCAACCATTGTGGAAGACAGTGTGGCAATTCCTCAAAGACCTAGAGGCAGAAATACCATTTGACCCAGCAATCCTGTTACTGGGCATATACTCAAAGGAATATAAGTCATTCTATTATAAAGATACATGCACACACATATTCGTTGCAGCACCTTTCACAATAGCAAAGACATGGAATCAACCTAAATGCCCATCAATGATAGACCGGATAAAGAAAATGTGGTACATATACACCAGGGAATGCTATGTAGCCATAAAAAGGAATGAGATCATGTCCTTTGCAGGGACATGTTTGGAGTTGGAAGCCATTATCCTTGGCAAATTCATGTAGGGAAAGAAAATCAAACACTGCATGTTCCTACCTATAAGTGGGAGCTGCATGATGAGAACGCATGGACACATGGGGAGGAACAACAGACACTGGAGCCTGTTGGAGGGGGACTTGTAGGGAGGGAGAGCATCAGGAAGAAGAGTTGATGCTGAGCTTAAAACCTGGGTGACGGGATGATTTGTGCACATATTTACCTATGTAACACATTTACCTATGTAACAAAACTGCACATCCTGCACATGTACGCCTGAACTTAAAATAAATGTTGAAGAAATATAAAAGAGAACTTATTTATTCCTCCTATCTAGCTGTAATTTTGTATCCATTATCTAGCCTCTCCTTATCCCTCACTTTCCTCCTCTTTTGCCAGCTTCTATTACCACTATTCTAATCTCTACCTCTATGAGATCAGGTTATTTAGCCTCCAAATATGTGTAAGAACATGTGGTATCTGTCTTTCTGCGCCTGGCTTATTTCATTTAATATAATGTCCTCCCAGCTCATTCACGTTGCTGTAAATGACAATATTGCATTCTTTTTTATGGCTAAATAATATTTCGTTATGCATATATACCACATTTTAATCTAATCATCTGTTGAGGGACACAGGTTGATTCTGTATCTGGATTCTGTATCTGGATTCTGTGGTAGGAACCATGCAGATATCTCTTTGACAACTGATTTCCTTTCCTTCAGATATCCACCCAGCAGTGGGATTGTTGTATCATATATGCTAGTTATATTTTTAGTTTTTTTTTTTTTAGAAACTTCCATACTATTTTCCAAAATAGCTGTACTGATTTACATTCCCATCAACAGTATATCCATTTCCTTTTCTCAACATCCTTACCAGCATTTGTTATTAATTTTTTTTATATTTTTGATAATAGCCACTCTAATTGGGATGAGATAACATCTTATGGTAGCTTTTATTTGCATTACCCTAATGATTAGTAATGTTGGGCATTTTCTCATATACTTGTTGGCCATTCATATGCCTTCTATTAAAACGTGTCTGTTTAGACATAAATTTTTCCATTTTTAAATCATTTTGTTTTTGCTGTTGAGTTGTTTGAATTTCTTATATATTCTGCCTATTAATTCCTTGTTGGATAAATCATTTGCAAATATTTTCTCCCATCCTGTGGGTTGTTTCTTCACTCTGTTGTTTGTTTCCTTTGCTTTTTAAGAAGTATTTTCATTAAATATAATCTCATTTATCTATTTTTCCTTTTGTTGCCTATGCTTTTGAGGTTTTATCTGTAAAATCGTTGCCCAGTCCAATGTCCTGAAGCATTTTCCCTATATTTTCTTCTAGTATTTTCATAGTGTCAGGACTATGATCCATTTGGAATTGATTTTTTTAATATGGTGAGAGAGAAGTATCTAGTTTCATTCTTCTGCATATGGATATCCAGTTTTTCCAGCACTGCTTACTAAAAAGACTGTCCTTTCCTTCAATGTATGTACTTCATGCCTTTGTTGAAAATCAGTTTGCTCTAAACACATGGGTTTATTTCTGGGTCCTTTACTCTGTTCCATTGGTCTCTATGTCTGTTTTTATGCCAGCACCATGCTGTTTTGGTTACTATAGCTTTGCAGTATATTTTGAGGTCAGATAGTATGACGTCTTTAGTTTTTTTTTTTTTTTCCTCAGGGTTGTTTTGGCTTTTGGGTATCTTTTATGATTCCATACAAATTTTAGGATTTTTTTCTATATCTGTAAAGATTGGTGTTTTGTTATGGATTGCACTGATTCTGTAGATCACTTTGAGTAGTATGGTCATTTTAACAATATTTATTCCTCCAATCCATGAACATAGAATGTCTTTTCATTTTGTGTGTGTATGTCCTCTTTAATTTCTTTCATCAGTTTTATAATTTTTATTGTAATTGTAATTTATTGTAATTGTACCTTTCATCTTCTTGGTTAAGCTTATGCATAGTTTATGTGTCTGTGGCTATTTTAAATGATATTGATTTCTTAATTTCTTTTGCAGTTACTTTTTTGTTGATATATAGAAATGCTACTGATTTTTGTATGTTGATTTTTGTATCCTTCTACTTTACTATATTTATCAGTTTTTTTTTTGAAAGAAAGAAAAAGAGAGGAAAGAAAGTGAGAGTGAAAGAAAGAAAAAAAAAGAATGTATGAGAGAAAGAAAGAGGAAGAGAAAGAGGGAGAGACAACAGGATTCTTGTTCTATTGCCCAGGCTAGAATGCAGTCTAAAAATGGGTATTAAAAACCTCTATTATGCCAATAATTGTGCTTAACAATGCAGACAGGAAGGAATAAGAGATGAAAATAACAAACAAGCAGCCAACCAATATTTTATTTAAACCTGTGACATGCTATGCAATTGCTGAGGAGTCATTTACTTCCAATTATGTGGTCACTTTTAAAACAGGTGTAATATGATACTGAGAAAAATGTATGTTTTGTGGATTTGGGGTGGAGAGTTCTGTAAATATTTGTTAAGTTTACTTGTTCCAGGTCTGAGTTCAAGTCCTGGATATC